>OZ026612.1:81732506-81787506 GCA_964020975.1 Hermodice carunculata
AATAAATGTTGCACATCACAATGTGTCTTTAAAATGAGTAATTAGGAGTAAGCTTTTTCTAAATCCCCTTGTGTCATTTTTACAACAAAAAAAACAAAAACAAAAACAAAAAAACAAAAATTCAAACAAACAAACAAAATCGTGACATTTCAGTCTTTTCGAATTTTGTAGTTTTATATTTTGAGTGTTTGCAGAATTGAACTACATCAACGAATGAACGTCATTTCAATTGTATTCATCAGTGAATTATTGCAACTTGATGATGGGCCTATTTAATGACGTCATGTGACCTAATATCAATAGCAAATAGTAATTTAGCCCTGAGTATATAGATCAACCAAACACATTCGGAGTTCAGTAAATTTGTGAATAATGCATATGAGCTTTACTGTATTTTAAGTCACTTATGTTCCACCCAACCAAGGTAATGTCCAGTGAAACAATTTTGGAATAAGTGTTCAGCTCCAATTAAGCTACTCGGTAAATTTGATGTCTACATTTTGATATTGTCTCTAAAAGGAATGCGACTCGTAAGAAGGTGAATTTGAAATAATGAACTCCTTACATTTGATATGGCATTGGCAAAACCAATGTCTGCCAGGACTTCACAGTCCAACTCCTGCAATAGAATGAATTAATAGCTTGATCTTTAGTCATTTGATATATGTTCACAGTATTTTGAAATGGTGATCTGAGCATATTAGGGATGGAAGTATATCGACTGCTGATTTATTCGATCAATTTAGAGTCATAGCAAAAATACTGAGTTTGCCTCACACATTATACTATTATGAAAAGACTGAGAAAATGTGAGCAACAATTGGTCTTTGCATGCGATCCTAAAACAATATTATCATTTCACTACTTTGGGATTCTGTGACAAAATCCACCATTTTCAGGTTTTTAACAAAACCAAATTTATATTTTGTCCAGTTACAGACGAACTTATCGGACTTGCAACACATCAAAATTCAGTTAAATCAGCGCCAATCTCCATTTTGCTGCGTTCTATAGTCAGTTTTTGTTTCAGATTAGCTACATGGATCATCGACGTGATAACGATCTGGGTCAGGTCAAAAGTCAACAGTGAAAATTACTTCCAACTAACAATGTTTTTTTTTTTTAAATAAAATTGAAAATGATGCAATTATTTTTTATTTATTGATTTATTCATTCATTTATTCGTTTTACTTTTTTTTTTGTCATTTTGCTGACAATATACTGTACCCTGTAACTGTCAATGTCTGGCGTTTTCTCCGCTGGACCCTGACAGAGGTACTCTGATGCAAAACCTGTTGATGGACCAGGAAGGTGGCCGTGAGTTCCCGCTGGTGTAGATTCAGTTGGATTACGGGTTTGGGCTGGAGTAGACATGCTCAGTGGGGCCAGGAAGGTGACTCTCGGTTTGCGATGGCGGGGACTCATGTGAGCCATGAATATTCTCGGTTTGCGCTGGTATAGACTCAGTTGAGCCGGAAAGGTGACTCAGTGGTTGTGGTGCTCAGCTCGGCTAGGACGGAAGCCACTGGAGTCTTAGGTCTGGCCACATTCGCCGCTCTAGAAACAAGATATGTTTGTAAAACATAGATGCCCTCCGCCCCCATTACCCTTGCCCTCGCTAACGTACTGATAGTGGTAGATGCGGCACTCGTGACCTTACAAAATTAGTGAAGGTTGATCATACATCAATGTCAGAAAAACGTATCAAGGTCACACATCTTCATTCTCAACCTAGTCTTTATAGGGAACCATGAAGCTGTGCAATATAAAAGTCTAGCTCTAAAGTACAAGTTATCATGCAGAAATCATGAAACCAAGTGGCTCTCTGACGTTTGGAATTTGGTCAAGGTCACCAATCTTCGATTAGCCCCGAATATGGACTATAATCTTGTACAATTGAAAAGTCCTAGCTTCAAAACCTCTTCAGTTATCATGCAGAAACCAAAGTTAAATCAGGTGAATATGTGACCTTGGAATTTAGATCAAGGTCACCAAACTTTACATTTCTTTTAGCCCTTTACAAGGACTATGTAGCAGTGCAGTATCCAAGTCCTTGCTCAAAAACTTCTTCAGTTATTGTGCAAAAACCACAGGAAGTCTACTGTCTGTGTGTGACCCTCAAAACTGGGTCAAGGTCACCCATCTACAAACTCAAACTAGCCCTAATAGGCAACCATAAAGCTGTGCAATATAAAAGTGCTACCTCTAAAATGGAAGTTATCATGCAGAAACAGGATTCAACCAAGTGGCTCTGTGACCTTTGAAATTAGGTCAAGGTCACCCATCTCGAAACTTGACCTAGCCCCGAATACGGATAATTATCCAGTGCAATATTAAAGTCCTAGCTTAAAAACCTCTTCAGTTATCATGTGGAAACCAAAGTTAACTCAGGTACCAATGCGACCTTGGAAATTACATCAAGGTCACCAAACTTTAAACTTCTTCTAGCCCTTAGCAAGAACTATAGACCTGTAAAGTATCCCAGACCTAACTTAAAAACTTCTTAAGTTATTGTGCAGAAACCACAGGAATTCTACAATCTCTCTGACCCTGAAAACTGGGTCAAGCTCACCCATCTTCAAACTCAACTAGCCCTTACAGGGAACCATAAAGGTGTGCAATATACAAGTCCTAGCTCCAAGGTATAAGTTATCATGCAGAAAGCATGGAAAAATATTCAGTACAGTGGCTCTGTGACCTTTAAAATGAGGTCAAGGTCATCCATCTTCAATCTTCGCCTAGCCCCAAATATGGACTTTAATCCTGTGCAATATAAAAGTCCTAGCTTAAAAACTCTTCAGTTATTGTGCGGAAACCAAAGTAAACTCAGATTTTGACTAGCTTTTGACTAGAATGATACACCTGTATAGTAGCAAAGTCCTAGCTCAAACCCTTCTTGAGTTATTGTGCGGAAACCACAGGAATTCTACAATCTCTCTGTGACCCTGAAAACTGGGTCAAGGTCACCCATCTTCAAACTAAACCTACCCCGGACAGAGAACCATAAAGCTGTGCAATATAAAAGTCCTAGCTCCAAGGTATAAGTTATTATGCAGAAAGCATGAAACCATATTCAGTAAAGTGGCTCTGTGACCTTTAAAATGAGGTCAAGGTCATCCATCTTCCCACTTCGCTTAGCCCCAAATATGGACTATAATCCTGTGCAATATAAAAGTCCTAGCTTAAAATCCTCTTCAGTTATTGTGCAGAAACCAAAGTTAACTCAGGCACCACTGTGACCTTGAAAATTAGGTCAAGGTCACATATCTTCGAACTTCGCCTAGCTTTTGACTAGGATAATACATCTGTAAGTATGAAAGTCCTAGCTCAAAAACTTCTTGAGTTATTGTGCGGAAACCACAGTCTACCGACTGACCGACCGACCAACCGACCGACATGTGCAAAGCTATATGCCCCGCCTTCTTCGAAGGGGGGCATAATATTTTTTAATCAATGTGGGCAACACACACACACACACACACACACACACACACACGCACGCACGCACGCACGCACACACACACACACACTGTACAGACCTTTATATTTATATAGGTGTGTGTGTTATACACAGTGATCACGTGTATGTATGTATATATATATATATATATATATATATATATATATATATATATATATATATATATATATATATATATATATATATATATATATACATATGTATATATGCTGCCAGATGCCATGATATGCCCGACAATTCTATAAAATTCACGTGTAGAAATGTGGTTTTATAAAAATTACTAAGAGCATAAATACTTTTAGGATCTCGGACACCAGAAGATGGTCCCAGTTGGAAGATTTAGAACCATTGCAAATAATTTGATCTTGCACCATTATGTACATGCGTTCAAATTTTACTGATGCGCTATGGAGGTGTAACAATTAGAACAACAGTGTTATATGTATGGAAGAATAAAAGGCAAATCACAATTAGAAGAGATGATTTGCTGTATAGCGAATCAGTGTGTCTTCAAAGCATAATATTAGTATGGCAATGTACAACTATTCCATAACACAGCAGCAGAAGTTAGAATGGCATCTCTATCTATTATAGCTTTGAAGTTAGTCACGATTTAAAATTTCTAATGGTGCTACTTAGCATGATTTAAATTGCTACAGCTTTTGTTTTTAATTCATTAGGTGTGCAATGGTCAACAATCCCCTAGTTAAAGTTGGAATGACTCTCCATCTGTTATAGTGTTGAATATATTCAAGATTGAAAATTTCGAACACTGCTAATTAGTATAATTTAAATTGCTACAACTTTTGTTTTAGATTCATTACATGCGCAACGGTCACCACCCCCCTATTAATATAGAAGTTGGAATGGCATCGCCATCTATCAAACTTGTGAAGATATTCAAAATTAAAAATTTTAAATGCCCCTAATTTTGCATGATTTTAAACATCTTCATTCCTCTGCAAAAAAGATCAAACTCCTTGCACGGAGGTACAATCATGACAAGTTTGGAGTTGTGTTGGACAAATTCACTGGTAAAGAAGATAGAAGAAAGAAAGAAAGAATAAAAGAATGAAAGAACGAAAAAAGGAAGGGAGGATGAAAGAAAGAAAAAAGAAAGAAAAGAAAGAAAAAAAAAGAAAGAAAGAAAGAAAGAAAGAAAGATAGAAAGAAAGAAAGAAAGAAAGAAAGAAAGAAAGAAAGAAAGAAAGAAAGAAAGAAAGAAAGAAAGAAAGAAAGAAAGAAAGAAAGAAAGAAAGAAAAAAGGTGCATCTCTGATTACCTCTGTATATGTCTTTCCCTGCACATAATTTATATACATTTTATACTCAATAAATACATGATATGTGAAAACAGAATTGTTTGCCTCTTATGTCTACATGTAAATGCAATATTCATGTGAATGCGAGTTAACTGTCAGGCATGAGCAAATGAAAATAAAATTTATTGATGTGTACATGCATATAGGTGAATGAACCGACTGATACGACTGAATGAAGCAACTGAAGTGTTATGAGCCATAAATGAATGGGTACACATGGTTTCCTTTCCTTCCTATTCACTTGGATTCATATTTTACACTTAATATAATGCAGTTGTGAGGACAGAGCGGTAGCCAGCGGCAGATAGCGGTGGTTGGCGTCATACAGCGGGGAAAGGCTCTCTGCCGCTGGCCAACGCCATGTGCCGCTGCCTGCCGCCGAGCCCCAGAAGTTTCAGCGGCAGACAGCAGCGGTCGGCGGGCCTGCCGCCGACCGCCGCTGGCCACCGCTCTCTGCCGCTGTGTACCGCTGTCTGTCACCGAAATGCAGCATACGCCGCCAAAAAAAATTTACTAGTGTTAGTTATCAAGGTCATCATTGTTTATTGCAGCATTTGTTTGATCCCTTACATGTAACTGGGTCTATTGTGTATTTAATGTTTGAGGCTATGATGCAGTGATGTGTGTGCATAACATCCTAAGAGAGGTTGTATTTTGGCTTTTCATCCATTATAGCGATGAGTAGGTGGCTACTCTTTAATTTCCATGTAGTAACTTCGTAATCAATCGAAATGCACGTATTAACCAACTAGTACATGTACATGGATTTAAACATTAGTTAAAAATCAGGGATTGCTGTATCACTACTTCGTGAACAACTTTGTTTATCCCTGCCACAAGTTACATGTCCACTAGGTTTCAGGAAAGTCTCACTGACGGTTCTGGAGAAAAAGTCACACAAAAAATAATAAAAAAAATTAAACAAAGCAAACAGAAAAAATCTCAGTGCCACCTCTTGAACAATTAATGTCTGTGGGCCCCCAGAAGTCTCCCTCTGCAATTTCCAAGCAATTGGCTGAGCAATTACGGAGAAACGTTACTTGCAATAAATTAACAAAAACAAAAACCACAAAAACAAAAACAAAAACAAAAAAAAAATACAAATCCAAAATCATTAGACCATGACCAATTGAACGAACAAAAAAAGTAAACAAGAACATTTTTACTTGATAATATTTATTTAACGCTAATCTCCCATCTTGATATGAAGCACTTTCAAAAACGTACCTTTCACCTTTATTACACGCCAAATGCATCAAAATTATATCCTCCAATTTCAAGATAACACTAAGGTGTAACAAGTAGCTGCTGACGCTAGCCATATACCCTGCCCACAAGAATCATGTTGGTATATACACATGACGTACATTATAGTTAACAAATAAATTGTGAAAAGTTTCCGTTAGTGCTAGCATGGAAATAAAGACAGACAACCCCTACCCCTGAAAAAACAAGAGTCCAAACTTACACCAAACAAAAATAAATTAATTAAGATTTTTTCTTTCAATGAGCAGGGGTCCACCTAGACCAACCACTTTTGAGATTTTACCCTCTTTCCCTCAGTCCACAAACCGGCAGAGCTGTCCCCAAACTAAACTAAACATGATCACAGAGTTTCTCCATATTCGCAGTTCCATACTGATGTTGCAAGAAACAGACATCATTCATTTTGCTATTACCTGGGAACAGTTTTAGTTGCGACCAGTATCTCCAATGGCAAATGTTACAGATATTCTCATCAGTCAACCACACCGAAATATGTACTACTACTACTACTACTAGTACTACTACTAATGTGGCTCTTTGCTTTGCTGCCAAGGTCCTGAGTGACACAGGTAGCGCAGAAAAAAAAGGAGATGTGGCAGAGGAAACCATAGAGATACTCATCAGCTTGTGCTGCCAGGTTTTGTGGGACCAGAGCCCAGGCAAAGGGTCCACCACACACTCTGTCACTGCGGTGGTGGATCCCTGGTTCTAGATATATCCCCCTACACTCACTGCTAATGCATCCTTCCCCCTTGAGAAAAAATAAAACCCTCCCCTCATACACCCTATCCCCGCCTCTATGGCTCAGGCATTTCCCATGGCAGACCCCCTGGGAGCCCTTACTAAGGGCTACAACCATTCACTTTCCTCCATGTACTCTGAAATCTAATTTACCCTGTTGCTGTTTAACTCTATCATTTCATTTCTTTTCTCCCAGCATCCTACCAGGTAGTCCTGTACACTTAACACTTTTCCTGCCTCCTAGAAAACCACCCTCCAAACCTAAAACCCATGCTCAGGTTTCTCTTCCTCTAAACACTGTACCTCTTCTAAACCACTGTTATTCTCGTCTTCCTTGTGCCAATTTCTGAAAAAAATCTTTCTTATCTCTCTATATGCATCACACCACCACAGGTCAACAGTCTCTTCTGCCTCTTGTCTACATACCTGATATTTTCCCATTATTACCTGTTATCAACTTCTGTTTTCTCTTTTCTAGCCTGGATCTCTTCCCTCCATCACAACACACATTTTTCATTGGCCTTTCTAATACCTTGTATGCTTTTAATGTACTCTTTAACCCAACTCTTATCCATTCCTCCTTCCAGCCCACTGTAACAGTCTTACCTGTATACACTTTCCAATCATCAACATCATCATATCCTTTCAATTCATACCTCTATATTATCTATGTCTTGGACCCATCTTGTTTGTTCCTTGACTGCCTCATTGTAAACCTGCCTGCACCACCCGTCTTCACTTATTGCTTGTTGCTACCTCCAGTACTTTAACTTTGCTTTGGCAATCCTGTCTGTGATTTTATTCCATCTTAACTCCCCTAGGACTGCTCCTGTTCCTGTACATGGTGGTGCTCCCAGTATCCATTTCCCTGTTTCACTCTGTACTTTCTCAATTCCCTGGATATCTCCCTCATGATCAGTTATTGAAATCATATCTAAGCCATAGATCATTCCTGATATTCCAACTCTATCCCAGAATACCCTTGCTGTGTATGCTGTGTTGAAACTGTTCAGTGCTGTAGCTTTTATCATTCCCTTTGTACAATTCACTTTCTGTTTAATCTTCTCCACCTAATATCTTAACATGCCTTTACCCATTGTTTTTATCTTATGGGCAAATGTAGTAACAGACATTCATCTTGCCACTACCTGGGAACACTTTCAGTTGCAACAGGTATCTCCAATGGCAATTCATACACAGATGCATTCATCAGTCTACCACATATTATGTTCATATGTAGAAGGAATCCTACATGCAAAACTTACCTTTTACAAGTCCCACCAGATATCAGTCAACACAATGTCAGCAAGTCTGCGGTACCTTTCCAGTTCCTGTTTCAATCAAGGTCAAGCAATTTCAAACTAGTTTGCCATAATAACATTGTGACTCACTGTCTGGGTTCCAGTGTTGGTGTATTGTAACAGTTATTTGTGAACTTTTCGTAAGCTTTCTTAGCCTTAGGTCAAAATTAGGGGTCACCCAACCCAATGGTTAATACTTTATATGTCCTCTGAAGTGTATGTTAAGATATAATCGCCCACAATCGTGGCTGCCAAAACAGATGATTTCCCTAACTTCCTGTTCATTATTTTGAAAAAAACACCACCAGCAAATAATCAAATGTAAGTAAATGCATTTGATTCACATTACTAAATACCTTAATAACAGCGCAAGGTATAAAGATGCCTGGCGATCATTGGAACCATCCATGAACATGACAAGTTGTTGTGCATGTGGTCTATGTACTGAAATCAGGTGAGTTGTCTAGACACACTCATGCCACACAAAATCTCGTAAATACTGCAATTTATTGTTAAATTCTATGTATTATATTGAAGTTGGCAATATAGAGCTTTGGGCTACTAGAATAGAATCCGAGTGAATATAATACATGGAAATTAAGAATAAATTCCATGTCATATATTCACATCTATGCTAGCACAAAGCTAAACATTGCTGACTTGTGCTATACATATATTAACAAGAGGGCTGTGTGAACAGCCCGTGCCTCAGCTGATCTTGACATTCATCACACTTCCAGCTCTATGAACTTGGGAAAGGATCAAGGACACCATGTTCTGAGTAAGTCTGACCTTAAAAGAACACTTACATGTGCAACATCAAAGTTCAAGTAGTTCTCAAGTTATAATGAAGAGTCAAATTCATGTATGTTGCACTGTGACCCCACAAACAAGGTCAGGGTCATTCATGTACTGTCTCAGCATGACCTTCATACAGAATAATTAACATGTGCAGCTAACGCAAAACAGCTCTCAAGTTATCAAGTAAACAGTAAATTTCGTGTCAGTTTTCCTATGAATTAACGATAGCCCGCCTATTGACTTACATAGTAATCAATAGAAAAGCTGCATTGAACGATAAGTACCCGAATTGAAAATCCTTTAAAATCAGGAATCCAAAGCAGTGCCACCTAGTAAACAACTGTTTGACCCTTCCACAACAACATATCCATCACATTTCAGCTTAATCTGAGGGACGGTTCTGAAAACAAGTGAAAAATAGCAAAACCATACAAAAAATTCATAAAAAATCGCAGTGCACTTGGTGAACAAATTGGGAACTAGGTGTCCCTGGGAGTGTTTATGTACAATATCAAAGCAATTGGGTGAGCGGTTTTGCAGAAGAAGATTTTTTAAGATTTGCCCACAAAACAACAAAAAAATTCATTAAAAATCCAAGAATCACTGGACCGTGACCATTTGTACAAACTTGGTAGAGATCCACCCAAGGCACATCCCCACCAAGTTTGAAGTAAATCTGGCCAATATTATTTAAGTTATGACAATTACAAGAAATTCCCATGTTAAACTTTCCTATTAAAACTTTTGTCGAGATATTTGAAAAAAAAATCAAAATCATTAAAAAAATCCAAAATTCTTTAGAACATGACCATTGGAAACAAACCTGGTAGACACCCACCCAAGATACACCCCCACCTGGTTTGAAGTAAATCTGGATGACGGTTTTGAAGAAGTTGAAAATGTAAATTAGCATTAGAATGCCCACTGACTTCCATAGTAATTAATAGGAAAGCTGCACTGACCGATAAGTACGCGAATTGAAAAAAATCCTTTAAAAACAGGAATCTGCAGCATTCCCACACAGTGAACAACTTTGTTTAACCCTTCTACAAGGAACATATCCACCATGTTTCAGCTTAATCTGAGAAACGGTTCTGGAGAAGACGTCGAAAATAGCTATAACACACAAAAATTCCTAAAAAATTAGAAAAAAATTGCAGCACCACCTGGTGAACAAATTAAGAACTAGGAGTTCCAGGGAGTGTTCCTGTATGATATCAAAGCAATTGGGTGAGCGGTTTGGGAGAAGAAGATTTTTTAAGATTTGCCCACAAAACAACAAAAAAATTCATTAAAAATCCAAAAATCACTGGATCATGACCATTTGAACAAACTTGGTAGAGACCCACCCAAGGAACATCTCCACCAAGTTTGAAGTGGATCTGGCTGACGATTTTTGAGAAGAAGTCGAAAATGTGAATTGTGGACAGACGGACGACGGACCCTCACAAAACCTCAGCTGACTGACAAGTCAGCTGAGGTAAAAATTGCTGTGCTGTGTTTAAATATAAATTGAAAACAGGGTTGTTTGTTTGTCTTTACTTTACAACCAAGATTGAGGTGACCAAAAATATCAGTGATCATGAGCAAAGTCATTCACTACACATACACCTCAATCGATAAATCATCATCATAACATTAAAGATAATTAAGTTGTATTACCCATGAGTATAAAAAATAAAAGTATATTCATGATTAGTACAAGTACAAAACACAAATTTCCATGGATCCTTCTCATTCCAGTTCAACTGAATTCAAATTTTACATGTATTCCATTGAGTTTGCTAGTTGAGAGGACTACAGAGTGTTTGCCAGCGGTAGCCAGTGTTTCACAGCGTTTGCCCGCGTTGAAAGGGTGTCAAACGCTGGCATACGCCAACTAACGCTGGCAAACACTGGCAAATGCCAACCAACGCTGGCTAATGCTGTGCCTCAAAAGGCTTAACTGGATTTCAGCATTTCCCACAGTTAGTCGGTGTTTCCCAGTGTTTGTAACACCAGCTAACGCTGTCTCACGCTGGCAAACAATGTGTAACGCCGGGAACTACCCTGAAACGCTGAAACCCACCCACTAACTCCCAAACAGATTACTAGTGAATGGTATTTAGATTATAATGTACCAGCAGGTCTCTCGTTACAAAATACCACAGTTGCATGCATCAAACAGGCAAGTTATAATTTGACAAATTCTTTCAGACAGCACATGCATAATATAGACTGTACAATACACGTGAACATAGATTTGATCAACATCTGCCAGTAAATGACGAGATACCTTCTCTATCATATCACAACGTTACATAAATAAGGTCGATGCAAACATTTTTAATGCAAATATAAAATTACACATGAAGTCAATTTCAACTCATATATCACAGCACTCTGAGTAATTTATGTTCACTGTTGATCAGATGAATCTTAGTTTTTGCTTTAATGGAATGTCTAATGGGTATTTAAGGGCTCTCATGTTTGCAATTACATGTCAAGGTACTTTTGACTGAATAACTTGAAACATGCTCCTCTCTAATGGATATTTTACCTGAGGCACTGACAACAGCACTACCCTCTGTCACTCTCAAGCCTCCATTCCAACTCACCATGCTTTAGATAAGGGCTATTTAAAGCTGCACTGTCTAACAAATTTCTTTTCCATAGGACTACAATTTAATTCATTTCATATTCCCTGACTAACATTTTCTGTCATTTAGGACGTTGACCTAAGAGCTTGGAGAAAATGCAGTACCCGTTACACCTTCCACTCAATCATGAGGAGTATGCAATCACATCAGATGACCCCATTTGCTATTTGAGCCGGGCCAGTGGCAATGACAGTATATTAGCAGGCTAAATGCAAGTCATGCCACCAGGCTGAGATGATTCAAATTGTTGTCACCCGAGACTCTAAATGGTTTCTGCCACTACCTCAAAAAGGTAGGAAGTACATATATACACTCAATAAGTCAGTACTTGACTTCTTTCATGACACATTTAAATTAAATATTAATGGATCTAGGCATTTCTTGCCACACAGGTTGCATCCTCTTGCAGATATCCATTTTAATACAGTAAACATGTCATGTTGGTGAGGGTTTTTTTCCCCCCTCATATTTTCAAAATTGTTAAAAGACAAAACCAATACCCTATTTTTTGGTCCAGAACAGCTTATCTTCTTCATGGCCCATATATTTTGATATGTACATGTACATTTAAACAACCAAGAGTCCAAAACAATGACAAAAATTAATAAATATATTCATGTAGTTCACTATAAATTGATTTAAAAACATTTCTGCTCCATGGAGTCAAGGACATAATATTCACTTCTGGTAGTCTTGCTTAAGACCCTTTCTTAGTTAATTTGAAATTAACTGGGGAATAATCAAAATTATAAAAATAACACTTAGACTGCCCTATCATTGATTTTTATAATATTCGTGAGCTATTTTATTTTATAACGAATTGAATACCAAAGGGTCTTAAGCAAGACTACACTTATGGTGGAGTGAAGCCATTCCACTATGAGACACCCCATGTACTCACCATGCTATGTTAGTGAATTAATTGGACAAAAAAAAATGTGCAATGGTTATAACCTTTTCACCAGCAAGCATATTTAGTAAACTCTTGTTTATGAAATCTTGTGCATCACATCACAAAACCATGATTCGTGTGATGTCATTTGCCATAAAAAGGACGGTTTCACCATCTCATCACAACAAAATTTTCATGACACCTTGGTACATACAAATATTATTCACATTGTACTGTATTTTACAAGGTGCTCTTTTAGATATACTACAACAGCAACACAATTCTAGCTTACATTTCTGCAAAGTTTTGTTTGTGTTTTGCTCCACATTCACAGCACCTGATTATCTTTTAAATTAATGAAATGATATCCATGGAATGCAATGTCAAATATACACCCATCTTGTAGATTTTTTATAAATGTTACAATAAAAATATGTGACAATTTATTGGGCATACCTCCAAAAATGGAAGGAAAGCTTTGAAAATTAAAATCGTAATACCATGAACTTCCATTCCATCTGTCCTCTTTACAACTACAGCTGAAATATATAGTACCAAATATTTTAACACTTTTCAGATTTTTTCAATGGTAATAAATTTCTAGTTTATCTTTAAGAAGACAACTGTGGCAGTCCTGTGCTCAGTTGACTTTGCATGCACAAAATGATGTGGTCCTATGACCTTTGAAATTAAGTCGAAGTAACTTTTCTTGAAGACTGTCATGTACAGATATGCTGGCCCAACAGTCCAAATCCTTGCTCAACTAGTTTTCAAGTTACCAACTGAACAGCAAAAATCAAAGACATGACCCTGTGACCTTGAGAATCAAGTCAAAGTCACTCATGTATTATGTCAGTCAGGCCCATAATAAGGATCATCAGCATCAAAGTCCTAACTAGAAAAGTTATCACATCACAAATTAAAACAATCAGTGGCCCTTTGACCTTGAGTATGAGGTATACAGTTACACCCGGCTAAAAGTTAACAGCCAAACACTTTTTTCGCGTTTTGCAGGTGTTTAGCTTGTGTTTGGAAACGTTTGGAATGTGTTTGGAAAGTGTTTGGAATGTGTTTGGAAAGCGTTCGGAAAGCGTTGGGGAAAAATCTCAAACACTTTTACAAAAAGTTTGAACACTTTCACAAAGCAACCGAACACTTCTCCAAACGCATTCAAACACTTTCCAAATGCGTTGAACAATTACCCTAAAGATTTCAAACACTTTCACAAACGCATTCAAACACTATGAAGCAAATTCAGTGATTAGTGTCATGTACATCTTCGAAGGTAGCTTTTGTTGCGTTTTCCACTGTATCACAGGCATAAACCAGTTGCAATTTGTCACGCAAACAAGAAAACAATGATATAGCCTACAATATATACACATGCATTGTAAGTGATACATGTACAAACTGTTAGATAGAACTGATTTTTTTGAAAAAGCATAATTTCAACTTTATTGTGAAATATACATAGTAGAGCTTTTTGGCTTATCCATAAATGAAGGCATGCACATGTTGTTGGGATTTTTAGGTGCTGATAAGCTTTTTAGACACTTGTTAAAAAATATTCCTGTCATTAGAATTAGATTACCAAGTGTACATGTACATGTAGCACATACGTTTGGCGCAAAGTGTAAAGTGTTTGAAAGCGTTTGGAAAAGTGTTTGAAAACGTTCGGCTTTCACCAAACGTGTTCGGCGAAGTGTTTGAAAGCGTTTGGAAAAGTGTTTCAAAGTGTTTGTAAAGCATTTGGAAAGTGTTTGCAAAGTGTTTGCTATGCATTTACAAAATGTTTGACTTTCACTGAAAGTGTTTGGGAAAGGTTTGGGAAACATTGGTGCATTTGGCGTTTGTTAACTTGAAGGCGAGCGTAACTGTAGGCCATCAATGTACCGTGTAAGTCTCACACACATATCCAGAAGTATCCCTGTGCAATTTTAAAGCAATTGGAGTGTGACCTTTTAAACAAATTTGGTACAGACCCAACCAAAAAACATACCATCAAGTCTGAACTGAAGTGGTGAAGCAGATCTGGCTAACAGATTTGGAGAAGTTGAAAATGTGAATTATGGACTGAAGACTGACGTAAAAACTGCCCATATTTCAAAATCCTTTTGCCAATTAAAATGAATGGAACTTCCCAACTCATGCATTATTAATTCACCACCTGCTGCTTCTGGTTTCTGTGCTGTGCTCCTCACAGTCTCTGTTTTGAACAGCTGGCTTATGCATTCTGTAAGTCCTCCAACTTGAAGGTCCATGCCCAGTGACACGGCATGTCAGCCACTGAGAACTTGGGCATGTTTATGATGATGCCTCCATCCCTACGTTTTGACCAGACCAGTTGGCCGTGGTGCCCCAGCATTGATATTCTGGTGTTATCCCGAGCCTGTGGTGCTGACAGCTCCAGTTTCTCAGACTCAGGCCACTTCAACATGACAGCATATACATGGACGGATCCTGCCCGAGACAGCTTGCTTGTGTAACTGTAAACCACAAAGAACACACATGCATCGTGAACCGAAATACATGAAACGTGATCTGTGGCCAATTTGGAGCTAATGGTCCATTTAATTTGTTGGACATATAATGTTTAAAGTACCCAGCGCAGATAATGATTTGCTCACATATCCCTGCTTATCAAACAAATTAACAAGTAATGGCTAAATGTGTTGCTCTAACACGTCAACACCTACATGTACAACAAATTAACTTACAAATAGATTCATTTTTTTCCTAGTGTCCCCTCCCTTCCAAAAAGCCGGGGGGGGGGGGGGGGGGGGGGGGGAATTTCACAAAAATAAGAGCCAGTGGTGGTGTTCACAAAAATATAATCTGAAATTAAGTTCAACCACGTGTCTCAACCGGTATAGTTTATACGCTCGTCCCAATCTTTAACTCAAGTTCAAATGTTTCTGCATGAACATTAACCGTGGACCTGTCACTGCAGACCAAACAGACTACACTTACACATAGCTATATACAAATGTAAGCTGGTAACCCTTTCCCACTCAAATTGTCCAGAAGCACCCAGATGAAAATTGTCATCTGCCTTAAAGGTTCTCTTGATTGACCATGTTCAAAATGGATATTTGGATGACTCATGCAATGTTTGTTCTCACCATATGGGGCACTTTAGAAAAATTTGGATGTGAAAGTAATCCTTTTATTCACATTTTTATTTTAAAAACTTATTGCGCCTTCAATCCTCACTTACCATTCATTTCCAACACCTACAAGGCGCAAAAGGTAAGTGATATCACAAACACAACACCGCTTACTTACAGGGAAGACTCTGACCTAGCTAGCAAGCTATAGCTGTCAAGTGTCCCTTGGTTTAAACATTTTTTATTCACACTGCATCAACAGGATTAAAAATGCAAGTAGAAATATTCATTTTTGTCCCTGTTCCCCCCCGGGATGGGTCGGTGTGTTGCTGTTAGTTGGAGCAATACAAGTTCTGCAGCTTGTTTACACTCCCCCAAAGACCTGAAATTATGGAGCACATGGACCTCTGCAGTCAAGAGTTACAGGGACATGTGGCAAGGCCTTGGGAATTCATCTAACCTACATGAACATGTATGTAGCAAACACTTTGTGGAAAGTAACTTTGACTTGTGAAATATGACGATATTTAGGATAGGTTAGGCCAAAAAAACTACATGTAATGCTCTTGCCAAATGCAGTCCCATCATTGGACAATGTAAGGATTTATGGAACTAGCCAAATTAGACATTACTCATAAAAACCAGGAACAGTGATTTTTTTTTTTCACAGTATTTACAAATTAATCTTCATGTATGATTCTGATTTCAAAACTTGCATTACAGCAAAATATAGGTCTAGTAAATCTACGACTGTTACAAAATATCACATAGTATGTACAATGAAATTGTCAATCAAATGTCACAGTTACAAGGCCGGTCCGGGATGTTCTTACAAAAGTAATAATGTAACAAAACTTAAGCGTTTTTAGTCAATTGATGAAAAAAAAATGGATGGAAAACAAGGACAAACAGGACCAATTTTGTTCCATACCCAAGTCTAGGGTTGAACAGTCTACATGTATAACAGGTTGAGTTAATTGGCCACTGTAATGTGTTACTTCTGTATATTGTGAGGTGTTTAATTAATAACCAAATAACACTTGTTTGGATAGCTACCACATTCACGTCTCATCTACGCAGCTACCAAGACTGGTGGGCTGCTGACCTGTACCAGGTACCACTGTTTGTGACAGTACATGGCCAGCTCCCAAAAATCGGGTGTACAAACTTCAATCTCATTGTACTTTTGTCATTATATGACCCAGAAAATAAGTCAGTCACAGAAAAATATTTACCATTGTTATATAATGGATATGATCTGAAATAAAGGATAATCATAAACACATGTACCATCGAGGATGTACATGTATACAGAAACGTACAAATTACTGTCCTCCAAGGGTCGCGAGGTGACTGCCTGGTAGGAGTTCTGATATTGAACGCTATTCCTAAATGCATACTTATATTCAATCATCCATAGACCACCCAGATAGGAAGGGAAAATGAACAGTTTCTTCAGACTTTTATACACTGTAGGCATAGGCTGTAGCTGTTTCCGTGAATGCTGGAATTTGAAACACTGCAAGACCTGGCCCATCCTGATGCAAATTCCAATTTACTGCATTCATGGTTGTTCTTGTTAAAGGAAATGTAGTAATATTTTATTGGAAATATCTCTTTTTTCACAACAAATTATCATTGCCCGAACGGCAAGTTGGGATTGTCTGGCTGTGCCATGGCTGCACTCCCTGCAGTACTGGTGGCAGTAGGATTCTGGGCGTCCCCTCACGTGTGTAAGGCTGAATGATCTGTAAATTTCCTCTGCTGCAACAGCTTTTCTTATGAAATCTTCTTCATCCTCATCAGACCACTTGCATGAAAAACTCAATTCAGATTCTCCGGAATCAATACGCTCTGCTGTATCTTCCACGACTCTTGGCAAACTGAAGGCACTTTGGAATATAACACCTACACATACACCATAGTCAGTGGATTGCGTTTGTGATGTCACTTACATACTTGCCCACATGGGGCCATGATCAGAGAAAATTCCCGCACTTTCATGTCACATATGCAGCGCAATTTTGGAGCCAAAAAAACACTAAAAAATATTCCAAAATGAAATTTAACATTTTGGTTTTCAGATACCATTTCTAACCACCTTAAACATCAACTTTCTAATTTGTGGTAACCATCCACTCAAGCTGACCTTTAAAGTTTTTGCTTAAATTTCTCATTAGTAGAAAACAATTTTGCATAAGGCAAATCTAAAGTGGTCACATCAAGCAGACATTGAAGTGTTCCCTCAAACAAGGGATAACTGTATATATACATGAAATGCTGATGTGTAAAAGAGAGTCTGACCCACAGTGTACAGTCCCACCTCACAATTCATAATGACTACCAGTATATGCATGTAGAATTACAATAAGCATAGTCCTCATACTATTCTGACACCTTGATGACATTAGTTTCCTACTGTTCAAAGACAGATCCAGGTGCTACATTACTGACACATACTAGACGGATTTACTGATCTTGTCTCGCTGGTACTTCCAGACTTTGCTCCCATAGATGGCCTTGCCATTGACCTTCATCCATTGTCCCACCTGATGTAGCCGCTCTTCTTGCAGTGGTGGGATACGGCCACTGGCTGTGGGCCCTACATTCATGAGAAGATTGCCACCATAACTGCAACAGAGCCAGACAAAATTAACATGATGCACCTGCATGACAAAATGCTCTAAAAGTGTTTACCCAGACATACTAAGATGTCTTTTACAATTAATAGACAATGAGCTGGTGAGAACCCCAAAAAAACCCTTGGCTAGGGTTGATGGCTAGAGTTGATAACTGGGAAATTGTATTTTAGTTGATGACCATGTACTTGCAAATGAGACCAGAAGGTTACTTGTGTTGACCTAATTACAAAGCTTTGGTGCAAATGCAATGAGCACAGGTATCATGGAAAGCTGTTTTTCTTCAAAGCAGCACTGTGACCTAAATACGTGACCCAATGACCTAGTTTTCACTAGGTGTCTGAGGCATCCTCAGAACCAACTGTCATAAATAATTGGTGCAGCTACAATGACTGATTTGATATTTGGAGATATCATGCTATGGCAATTTTTCTTCATCTCTGATGTTTTAATAGGAGCCCCTTTGGCATCTTTGTATCTGCTTTATTCAGTTGTCTATATTTTTAGATATGTATTGATTGGTCAAGATTAAAAGAGAATCTGAATCTGAATCTTTCTTCAATGTAGTTCTGTGAACTAAATATATGACCTAGTACCCTACTTTTCGATAGGCACCTGAAACACCTCAATAGCCCCCTGTGATAAAAATTGGGTTTCTGTAAAAAGAGTTTTTTTTTTTTTTGAGATATGGCGTTAAAAAAGCATGGAGAGACAGACAGATGGATAAAGGGACATCTCCTTTGAAACTTAAAAGCTTCATACACTATTCCACCACACCGACACTGGTATAAACAGGTAAATAGTAATACAATTTTTAGCACCATAAAGTTGACTAGAGGTGTTATGAGGTAAAGTGTACTAAGGTATTAGCTGGAAGCCACTGCTTCCACTATACTGGATGATGGTTGAAATGGAAGAAACCCTGCAAAAAGTGAGTATGATCATGGTTTTCCGACTTCAGACACACTAGAGAAAATTCTCTAGGTGGGATAAGTATACCCGGGTACTTTCCCTCTTACCACTCTAAACACTTTAGGGGCTACACTTTTGTTTCGAGCTCCATCTTGACATTGTTTGACTAATGTTCTTGAGTTTGTGTTGTATTTTTAAGGTATTTGGTCATATTGTATCTCTCGAAACATTTCAACAGAGTTTTGTGTAGTTGTTGTTTTTTATAACCTTTGCATTGTAGTTTTAGCAACAAAGTTCTGACTCTATTGAAAAAATCGCTAAAAAGTGTGGTGTTTCTAGCAATGTGTATCACTTGTCGGATACAAACTCCATAAGCTTGTTTCTCTGGAATGTTTCCTCACAGATCGGGGAGGAGATAATATCAAATTTGAACTGGTCTCTCTTGTCAAATATTTTTTTTACATACTGGTTGTTCTTTCTTTCTATATCCAGATCAAGGAAATTAGCTTTTGTATCACTTTCATTTTCCAAATTTAATAGTTCTTTGGGATATACATGTATGTTTCTCCAATTTCACTTTATTTCATCTCCATTGTTTAAAGCACACAGGTCACCTATAAATCTTCTCATGTGAGAATATGATCTCCTTGCAACTGTGAAATTTGTTTTTGCCAATTACTCCATCCATTTTGATTCATAATAATGGAAATAAAGGTTGGCAATACATGGGACTGGATCTGTTCCCATTGGTATGCCTTCTATTTGTTGATAGACTCTAGTCAAAAAGCAAAAGTATGCATTGTTGATTATGTATTCTATCATTTGAGCACACTCTTGCTTCGTGTAAGATATTCCTTTGTTCTTACCTTTATCAAATTGAGCTTCACCACCAGATATTTTAATATACTGACATGTGCCACCTTTGAACGCATTATCCAACATTGAAATTAACACATTGTTTAGGTCTGTCAAGTTAACCTTAGTATACAGTGTTGAGAAATCAAAGGTATGAATTGATTTGGCACCATTTTTATTGTTGATTTTGTCAATGTCTAGTAGAATATCACTTGTGCTATCAGTAATCCATATTCTATTCACTCCCATGTACATTTTCACTTTTTTGCAGTAGTTAGTATGTGAATTTTTGAAAAGTTTGAGAACTTTAGTGAGTAGTTTGGCAACTTTCGAAACACATTTCTTTGCTGCAATGATGAACCTGAATGTAACAGAGTTTTTATGCATTTTGACAATTGTATATATAATTGGTAATTTCTTGTCCTCATTTGAGACAATGCATTTCAACTCCTTGTTTTTATCCACCTGGTCCTTCAAAACAGTATCAGAGGTTCCTGCCTGTTGATAACTTTCATTATTTAATTCATTCAGTATTGTATTAATGTAGTATAGTTTACAAGTTAGTGCAATGTTACTATTAGCTTTGTCAACAGGTGTGATGACAAACTTGTCATGCAACTCTTGCAATTCCTAACTACAAATTGTACAATGTGAATCCTGCAGCACTTGTTTAATCTGTCTATACTTTTGAAGAGGTCTTTTTCTTAGGTATTTAATTCGGAAGGACACGTACCCTGTAGGTGACAACAATACTCCTCTGGCCTATATGGGCCAAGGGTTAAAAGTGAAATGGCCCATATAAACGAAATTGTGACCCACAGGTAGAAATGAAAAAGACTGATATGATTCATATACATTGTATTTGTGGCTATTTGGGAAAGCTTTCATTTACAGTAAATATCCACATGTATAGGGCACCTGTCAGTGATACGAAGGTTTGAGACAATAAAATGTTTTGCACATGTGTGCCCATGTCCATTTTTAAATCCTAGCAAGATAATGCTTATACAAATTGCAACTCGTTGTTACTACAGTACATTTAACCAATCAATAATAGAACATTTCGTGATGTAAACTTTTGGGGGGCAACAGAGGCCCATTCATGTTTTTCCCTGTGTCAGAGGAAACTATCACCATTACTTGAACTTATCAAAATTTAATCAGGTGAAATTGTTCTTGATATTTATATATAAATGAAACATTAAACAACTTACATTAGACAATTTTCCTAATGAGCACATAAATATTTTTATTGTGAGTGCTTCCTGTTGTACCCAAAGGTATTGATTCCCATGATATTGCAAAAAACATGTGGCTGTACACTCTCAGTAAGTTTGGGAAGTGAAGCACCACCCTATCTCTAAAAAAATGCCTGAGCTATGTTATACCTTGCAGTCACTACAGGAGCAGCAAAAAGAAAAGAAAAATGCACAACTGATAAGAAAACTAATTAAAAATTTCACTTTCACCTGCAATTTCAAGTGGTGTTAGAGAGCTTTACCCAGAGACCAACAGTCAACAAGGGGCTGACAGTCCTGTGCTCAGTTGGCCTTACATACATAGACTGATGTGGTCCTGTGAATTGCAGAATGATATCTAGGTCACCTTTGTTTAAGGCCATCATCACAGTTGCTGACATGATCATGTCCCATTACTGATTTCTCCATATTATGATAATTTGTTACAATTAAGAAAATAACAGCATCACCAAGTAGTGAACAAAGTTGGTGATGATCAAGTCCATGGACATTCCTAACACATCTGAAGAGGTTTGAACTGCTGGTTTGGGAGAAAAAGTCCAGAAAAGTGAAACCAAAAAAAATCTGTAAAAAGCGAAAAATAAGCACAGTAACACATGGTGAACAATATTCAGGTCTAGAGGTCCCCAGAAATGTCCCAAGCTCAAGGCAATTACCTTGGCAGTTTTGGAGAAGATGTTTTAAGATTCTGCCAAAAAAAAAACAAAACAAAACAAAAAACAACAGTAGCATGACCATTTGAACAAAATAGGTAAAGTACACCCAAAGTTATTCCCCACCACATTTGAAGTAAATCTGGTTGACTATTTTGGAAAGGAGGTCAAGTGTGACTTACCATGGCAATCCCCATGGACTTGTATTGTAATCAATGGAAATGTATGGTTAACCAATACGTACCCAAATTGAAAAATATACTAAAAATCAGAGATGCAGAAAATTGACACCTAGTGAAAAATTTTGTTTGACCCTTCCACAAGCTATATTTCCACTGAGTTTTGGAACATCTCAGCAGCTGTTTTGGAGAAGTCAAAAATAGCAAAAAACACAAAAATTGTTAACAAATAGATAAAAAAACTACAGCACCACCTGGTGAATAAATCAAGGTCTAGAGGCTCTTCAATGTGTCCCCATTCATTTTTGAAGCAATGGGCATGGCAGCTTCAGAGAATTTGTCCAAAAACACCCTCCCTCCCCCCCCCAAAAAAAATCGTAGAAGTTTCAAAAATCTCTCCAGCATGCGTATGACCACTTGAAAAAATAGGTAGACACCCACCCAAGGTACATCCCCACCATCAAGTTTGAACTGAATCCGGCTGACTATTTTGGAAGAAAAAACCAAAAATGTGACTAACCATTGCAATTCCCATTGACTTGCATTGCAATGAAAGGAAATGTATGGTATTAACCTTTAAGTATCCAAATTAAAAAAAGTTGTTAAAATTCAGAGATGCAGCATATCTTCACCTAATGAACAACTTTGGCCCTTCCACATGCTACAGTTCCACTGACTTTCAGAAGAACCTGAGAGACAGCTTTGGAAAAGAAGTAAAAAATAGCTTTAATACACATAAATTTGTCAAGATATAGGAAAAAAAATTGCAGCGCAATCTGGTGATAAATTAAAGTCTATGGGTCACCAGAGTGTACCTATGCAATTTGAAAGAAAGTGGCATGGTTTTTCTTTTATAGACTTTCTCAAAAAATCAACAAAAATTGTAAAATAATGCAAAAAAAATCCAGGATCACGACCATTTGAGCAAACTTGGTCGAGAGTTACCCAAGGTACTTCCCCACCAAGTTTCAAGTGAATCCAGCTGACAGTTTTTCAGAAGTCAAAAATGTGACTTGTTGATGGACTGACATGCATGCTGCTGAGGGACAAGGGACCACAAGGAGAGCCTAAATGTCTTGTGATATTCACAAAGGCATGATTTGTATCATAACACTAAAAGGGAAAGCTATGAACGCTATGGAGCAGAGACACCGGATGAACTATGGACCATACTTGTCAAGTATACCCCATAAGGTGGGAGTTTCCCACTTTTTCACCCAAATGTTTTTGATTTACAGGCAAAATTTTGCAAATTTGGCAGAATCTCCCCCATAAAAATTTAGTATTTTATATTATATTTTTTGTTAAAATACAAATCTTTCCCATGGATTTTTCAAATTTACAAAAATCTCCCTATTTTGAGGTGTGGAATGTTGACAGGTAAAATGGACATTTAATAATCTTTTTGTAGGTCCATGGAGGAAGCAAGTACTCAGCCCTAGCACAAATGATTGTGGTCTTCTAAAACAAATATTCTTCGCAACATTCTGGATGTGATTTGTTTTTTTCTTTCTACTGTATAGGGTTAGTGAAGTGTTGCATGCAAGCTGTAGTGCTAGTCTGCATTTCATGAAACCAAAATGGATGGCTATAATGTTATGGAGTAGACATAGCCAAGAGAAACAACTGGGAGTGCCAACACATGGTGGGTGTGCACCACTGGTGCCATCAGCCACCTGATAAAGCTAATGTTTCATTCATTTGGTTAAAGAAATCTGCAAATGGCTGATTTATTTGAACATGAATTATACAAGAGTTAGTTTGAATTATGCAGTGAATGCGGTTTTATTTCCTGATTTGGCTGCAAATTTTGAAGGCCTAAATTTGTCTCCATACGTGTCACTACCTCACAGTTTCAGTCATATGATATTTCACAAACAATCATGGTCAATACATCTACCTGACAGTCTCCACCAATATGCCAATGAGTCGTTCAATGCTGTAGTGGTCTGCTAAGTTTGCATTTCGCCGATGTCCCCAGGATCCCTTGTCAATGGTCATACAGTTCTCCCACTTCCGGTGCTGCAAGGAGCCTGTCAACAAACAGTAAGGGGTCCCAGTGGTTAAAATGAGGGGTGAAATAGTTCTCATAGGTGGCAGTACTGGTACGGAGCCTATATTGCATGGCACACCATTTCCTTTTCAGAACCACTAAGCAATAAGGACAGTTCAGCTTGTTTATCTGCCAGGTGTCTCCACCTGCATGTACATGTATTAGCAACCAGAGTACTTATGAAGAGTGTCGCCATCTAGGAGAACATGCTCCATTGTGAAAAAGAGCCTAAGCACCTAGTGCTCCGCTGCCATTTAAATACATGAATTTAAGTACATGTACAGGGGCTGGAACTTGCTGTGACCATCTGGTGCATAATGGGACCTGACTGGTATCATTTAAGCAATCCTGATTTTAACTTCCTCCACAATTCCACTGAAATTTCGTGGTGATCCACCCATATTTATGAGTGCCAGAAGGTGCACAATTTTCACGTTTTGACCCAGGTACAAATATTACATACATGTTACATTGTAGGTGGTGCCACAAAAATACTAACTCAACAGCCTTCCCTGGGGCAGTCTTTGGCACTATGTGAGACTAACTCAACGCCCTTCCAGGTGCAGTCTGGGCACGATGTGAGACTGAACCTACAGCCTTCCCTGGTGTAGTCCAATGTGCCCAGCGTACACCTGGGAAAGCTGTTGACTGATCGCATATTAGTCTTAGTGGTTCAAAAAAAAAGACAAGCTTTACATGAATGCCCTGAGACGTTACTAACACTTTCCAGTCAGAGTCGGCTGTATACCCGGACTGGCCTTCATAGATCACTTTGACGGAAATGTTGCACGAAGGAACCAAAGATTTGGACTAAACATCATTTTTAATAAGTGCACTTCCCCTTTATAGCATTAATGTGGGGATTGAAGCACCATCGAAAATTTTGTTCCGGTGTTTGAAGTGGCGGTTGGTACCCGTCAATCTTTATACATGGAAACAGTCACATTGGGGTACACTGCATCATGGCAGCCAGAGGTTGTCAACAGTTTATCTCTGTGAAGCGCTTGATATGCTCATCATGGATGGATGAATTATTAATTTCAGAGCTTACATGGTAAAAATTGTAAAAAAGAAACGTCAATTCACAAATCTGCTGCATGTTTTGACATTCCAGGTATGTTTTAGATTAATAGACCATGTCAGAAATGAGTTTCACCACCAGATGGCTCTGGGGTACTATACACCCTAGCCTGACAGAGTGCCCACTAGCTAAGCATGGCAGAGTATGGGAGGTGGAGAGTCTCTGAGTTGAAACAGGAACTAATCAAGAGAGGAGCACCAATTAAAGGCAAAAAGTGTGATTTAGTAGAAAGGTAAGTACTTGCTGATCAGTTTCATAATATATTATCTTACAGGAATTTATCCCAAGATTACAAGTTTAGTCACTTTACTCCAATGGGTTGAACCAGCAGTTTACATCACTGGTCATATATTGCTGTGTGTGTGTTGTCTCTTGGCCACACACAATTCTGTGACAAGTCAAATTATGAGTCTGTGATTAAAAGTATAATTAATGTTCCATAAAGAGAGACTTTCATAGCCATACATACATTATTTTGAATGTGGAATAACCTGGTCAAAGTGTACATAAGCCACCAGTAGCCTGACCTGAGCCAAGCCTCTGGGGCCCAGCCAGTAGCTTGTATATTGGGTCACTCCAGGGGATAAGCAAGGTGTTAATGCTGTTGTTGTCTAGTTCCTCTGGGGAGAGTGCTTTATGGGTGTGCTGTGTATACAAGACACTTGTTGGTAATGTGTTTGTCCAGAATAACAATGAGGTAAAAACACTGCATACTCAAAGGCAAAGATGAAAAACTGAACAAGAAAAGGAAAAGTAACTTTGGGATGGGACATGCGCATTGGCGGTATGTTTCGTGTGCTTTCAGTTATGGTTTTGAATCCTTGGTCGGGCCATTGAGGAAGGGGTGTTTCTTTTTTCAGACTGAGTATAGGTTCAGAATGAAAATTGTTATTTCTGTCATATGCGTCAAGTCTGAAAAAAAGTGCAAGACTAAATATGTGTCCTGTCAACTTAACTGTATGAGGTAATGAAGGGCAGCCAAGCTGTTCAAATGTAAGGAAAAGGGTAAACTTTCAAACTGGAGGGGACATAAAGTTACTTTTCCTTTTCTTGTTTAAACTTTAGTTTTTCATCTTTGCCTTTGAGTATGCAGTGTTTTTACCTCATTGTTATTCTAGACAAACACATTACCAACAAGTGTCTTGTATACACAGCACACCTATAAAGCACTCTCCCCAGAGGAACTAGACAACAGCAGCATTAACACCTTGCTTATCCCCTGGAGTGACCCAATATACAAGCTACTGGCTGGGCCCCAGAGGCTTGGCTCAGGTCAGGCTACTGGTGGCCTATGTGCACTTCGACCAGGTTATTCCACATTCAAAATAATGTATGTATGGCTATGAAAGTCTCTCTTTATGGAACATTAATTATACTTTTAATCACAGACTCATAATTTGACTTGTCACAGAATTGTGTGTGGCCAAGAGACAACACACACACAGCAATATATGACCAGTGATGTAAACTGCTGGTTCAACCCATTGGAGTAAAGTGACTAAACTTATAATCTTGGGATAAATTCCTGTAAGATAATATATGAAACTGATCAGCAAGTACTTACCTTTCTATTAAATCACACTTTTTGCCTTTAATTGGTGCTCCTCTCTTGATTAGTTCCTGTTTCTACTCAAAGACTGTCCACCTCCCATACTCTGCCATGCCTAGCTAGTGGGCACTCAGTCAGGCTAGGGTGTATAGTACCCCAGAGCCATCTGGTGGTGAAATTTCTGACATGGTCTATTAGTAACATTTTACTGTCAAATGATGCAAAGACTTGCTCAAAAAGAGTGAAAATCCAAGATGGCGGTCATGTCACTTGACTTTAGGCGACCCTGAGATAATTTGGCAATGCATATTCCGAGTTCTATTTGCAGCTTTCCTGTAGCAAAAGTTTTACACACACAAACTTTCTAAATATGCTTATGAATGTGTTTTAATTGAAATTTGCTGAATTTATCTGGTGACATATAGATTGCAATAACTGGCCAACTTATCTGCTGACCCACATACCTATGGTCAGCAGAGCTAAAAATATCTTACTATACGAAAAGAAATGACATCAAATGCACAATTTACCTGGTTGGTATCTGTCTTTACAAGTTAGGTACCCTCCATGTTTGCACATTGTATCTCCTCCCCATCGGTCATTAGTCACAACTTTGTCTTTAACAGGACTGGAAATATAAAACCATATTACTGTTAGTAGTAGGCTACTTGCGTTCACAGACCACTTCAATGAGAGACCATACATCTTGCAGGGCTAGAATTTTACAAAATTTTGGAAGAATCTATTTGGGTTTTTGTCAATTAGTTTTCTTTTTAAAGAAAGACAAGTTTAGGAGAATTTTTAAGAGAATGGATTCTCGGATTCTCGCTGAAATTCTGGCCCTGTCTTGAAAAACCACTTATTCGATGTACATGTAGGCTTGCTTAGTACTTTTCATGGTGTTTATACCTCACAGGAGACACCTCTGGACCCTGTCTTGACAGACCACAACTTGCTGATTCTGAGGGGTGGTCTTTTTACACAGATTTCATTGAATGATATTCTAGCATAATAATCCCTATTTTCAAAAACTACCCTTATTGAAACTGACCACATTATGAAGAAATTTTGCCCAGAATTTTTGTTATTGGCACCAACAGTGACAGATCACCCATCTTGAGAGACTATTTTGGAGATTGGTGATGGCCAGTATGTATTCAATAAAGGTTAATTTTCCTTAATTTGTGAATGTCTGTGTATGCTAGTCTTTCCACTCACATGTACATTGTTCTATCTAGAGGAATAGTCGCGTTATGTACATGAACAAGCTCAAATGTTCAGTGCATGAACTCTTCAGTTTTGTCTTCTCCATAGCTACTCAGAACAGGGAAAAGCCACCCCAAGAAAAAATCAAATCATCCATGGTTTAATATGAAATTTCATTTCTGTGATCATACTGCTAGTCTGAAAAAGTTATAGCTTTCTTTGGCATTCCTAATCAAATTTCAATGTGATGTTAAAGTTGAACACAGTGTTTACTCATAGTCCAACAGTGTTTGTGTGTGTGATGCTCTAAGGTTACTAGAACCAATGAACTCTTTGCTTGCATTAACTTGCACTTCAGAGCATTAATCTGGAACTATGTTTACTGATTGCAATCAAGTGCCACTGTACTCAGAGATCAGCCACATGTACGTGGCTGGAAAACCTGTGAAGGCCTACTATGCAAAAAGTGCTGCAATTAGAGTTAAATTAAGTCTAGTCATGTTAGAATAGACTTTAATGCTCCCCATCCAGTGATTCTGTTGATTCTATGACCGATGTTTGAAATCCTCACTGAAACCCATGTTGAGATTTACAAAAAGTCAGGTGCTTACAAGGTAATTTTCACTTTCAATTATAATTGAACTTAAAAGCCCATCAGAGATTGCTGGATCCATGCCCACCTCCCCTCATTTATAACCCTTGCTAATCACATGTCTTATTTTGGAATGAGTGTAGTCAATAAAAATAGGCTATCACGGTGACCCAGATACTTGACCTAGTGATCTACTTTTATGCATGACACACTCTTGTGTCCAAATAAACAAGTGTGTAAAGTTTCATGATTCCTTGTTGAAGAGACAAGAAAATTGCAGCCTGGGCATGAAGTCTAATGTAGTTTTACATGAATGTGTCCGTGTGTCCCAGATGCTTCAGCTGGTGACCAACTTTTGTTTCATGACACACTTTTAGGTCAAGTTATGTGTGTGTGTGAAGTTTCATGAAACTAAGTTACACAGTAAAGGAAAAAATAGCCCGAACAATATTTTACAAGGATATGCCACTGTGACCTAGATACTTGACCTAGAAACTTACTTTTGGTTTATGACACACCCTTATGTCTAGATGCACCTGCGTGTAAAGTTTAATTATTCTAACTTGAAGGACAACAGAATAACACCCCGGACATGAAGTGTAATGTAGTTTCAAATGATTGTGTCACTGCCACCCAGATACTTCACCTAGTGACCTAGTTTTGTTTCATGATGCACCTTCAGGTCAAGATATAGGTCTTGTGAAGTTTCATGAAACTAAGTTAGATAGTAAAGGAGTTATAGCCCAGACACCATTTTATAAGGATATGTCACTTTAATTGAGATACTTGAACCTGGCACACAGACATAAAAATTTCAAATACAGGTAAGTGCTACTTCCAAGAAAATTATCACCCTATACTAATTTTCTTCCTGGATAATGAAAATTGTGTAATATTTAACATTCAGGTCAAACAAATTACATGTATTCATGATTGAAATGAAATGCCAGCTTTCATCAGTTAACTTTACATGTATTCACATCAGTTTGAATGCATGGATTCTGCCTCAACTGAACAAATACTGCGCAACACTGGAAGTAGTATTAATGCATGGCTGAAGCAATGATGTACATGTATGTAACAACGGATGTACTTTGTCCTAAATAGGACATGTTATTAAGGTATTTTGACAGGGAAATTGAACTGAATGCCAGTGACGTTGTGTCCATGTATACATATGGACTATTCATGCTTTAGTACAAAAATTCTCCCGCTGCTCCTGACCGGTCATAAACCAACTATAATTATGATAATACATCAGCTGCATGAGCGAGATCAACTAATGCCTTTCATTATTCAATAACTATATTAGCTACATGTAAATTGTGTCTATTACAACAGGTTTATAACCATAGCAATAAGAAGCTAAATGTCTATTAAAAGCATTTTCAAACACCAACCTGTTAATCATTGTATAACCATTTTGAGACAGATGCCTGCAATTACGTATTGATGATTAAAAAAGCAATCTGTGGTCATGTAATCACTATAAAATGGTTACATGTAACCATACAATCATGGAATGGCAACCTAAAATTATGTACATGTAACCCTGATATAACAATTAAGATCATGATCTACCTGTCATTATATAACCAGGCCAGGAATTGTGTGGAGTTCCAGTAAGTGGAGGGTGCAGCAAAGCCATCTGACCACACTATATCAGGTCTGTATCTCTTCACCAGGTCCAATTGTTCGGGCATCATTTTTGCCTGAAAATTGCATATGATATAACATAAGAATAAAAACTGGTTTTGGCATACCCCAGGAATTACCCAGTCAAGTGAAATACATGTGCATGTACATGTAGTGTGCTACTGACAAGAACTACAGTGGCACCTGCTCAAAAGACCACCTCTCATGAGAGACCACATTAGTTTTTAAGACCACCCATACCAGACACTAGACACTTGTTTCTTTGTTAATTTACCTGCAATTAAAGACCACCTGCAATATGTGACCACTTTCGTCTGGCATTAGGGGCGATCGCAAATAGCAGGTACCACTGTATTAGCACTTGCAAAGAGACTTCGATTCCGCACCATGTACCTCTTCAATATTATTATGGGCTGTTTACACTCTGGGTGTATATTCAAATATCATGTTTCACTGATGTTGCAAGTGACCCATTTCATGATATTGTAAAATTAGTGTACACCCTACATGTACCATACACATGTATGACACATGTCTGCTGCACAGGAGGTGCCCGCTTTATGACTTGCCATTAAGATACAGGTTCAAATGTAACCCTTTGGAGCGAAATGTTGCTTTGCAGTTAAAAAAAGAAAGAGAGAGAAAGAAAGATAGAAAGTATGAAAGAAAGAAAGACAGACAGACAGACAGAGAGAGACAAACAAAGAAAGAAAGAAAGAAAAAAAGAAAGACAGACAGAGAGAGAAGGACAGAAAGAAAAAAAGAAAGAAAGAAGAAAGAAAGAAAGAAAGAAAGAAAGAAAGAAAGGAAGGAAGGAAGGAAGGAAGGAAGGAAGGAAGGAAGGAAGGAAGGAAGGAAGGAAAGAAAGAAAGCAAGAAAGAAAGAAAGAAAGAAAGAAAGAAAGAAAGAAAGAAAGAAAGAAAGAAAGAAAGAAAGAAAGAAAGAAAGAAAGAAAGAAAGAAAGAAAGAAAGAAAGAGACCATCTAGCAAACACACTTGGCCGATACAATGTAGCATTAATGACCTGCTGAACAACTTGGAGAGGATCTGGTCAATGTACACCCTGACCAGGTTTGAGGAGGATTTTAGGAAAATAAGGCAAGCATTGATGAAAGTAGATACATGATGTGGCAAACTTCCTGGCTCGTTTCACCCATACCTGGACTCATAAGAAGTGAGCGAGTTCTCTTCAACCCTAGAGTAAATATAAATATTTATATTTACTACAAACTGAGAGTTGGTCTCTGTTCCAACTCTCTGCTTGGTGATTCAACACAAACTGAATGATGTGTTACATATGTGGGCCTTTTAGCGGACAGGGCAACGTTGAGGAGGATCTTGTCAATAGTATTTGAGATAAGTAAGTGATGCGAATTATGGATGGATGGAATGACAAGTGCATTTTAAGAGTACACGTAACCTGAAACATCATATTGGTGCATGGACACAAAACATTTTCAAAGAACCAATTACAAAAATCATGAAGTATTTTTTATGGCATCAGTTGGAACTGTATAAATGTTTGAATTTGCCTTTGGTGGCTGTGGCAGCAATTTGTTACTGGAAATTAGGCCACAAAAAAAAAAAAATAATAATAAACAAATTATTACTGTGCCATGACTACTTGCCCAGATGCAGACAATTAAAGCAATATATAGAGGTGTAATTTTGCTAGATTTTTGCAGCTGCTTATTGGAAAATTCATTATTCCTGATATATTTTACTGACTAAAAGTTGTTCAAGGACTGGTGACCGTTTACAAAGACTGCCACAGTGTGTGGCAACAATAGCAATAAATAGCAGAATGTACATTGACAACTATTTACATTCATTCTGACTTTTGACATTGCAGGTATAGGAGAGAGTCTGGCGTGTTATGAGACCATAACACATGAGCCTTGTGCATGTTGTGTGTTATTGAACCATGTATCCCGCCCAATTCCAATAAGCCCTGCCCACCTGGGTTTCTGGAACTTAACACTTGAACATGCTGGCCAAATCAGTTTCTGGCCGTTTCTCTTAATTCTATGTATTAAATTTCATGTAAACAAGCAGAAAAATTAAGGTGGAAATGAAAATATAAGCAATGAGGGTTGCTTTTGTATGTGTTATGGCATGATGACATGGGTGATTGAAGCTGGCATTGGGCGAGGCACATTGGCATGCACCACGCCCACAATGCCAGCTTCAACCTCCCGCGTCATTATCCCCTAACACACACACTATCACCCCTTATTTCTTGATTGGAACAAAACCAACCTGTATATATGTCTGTGTCCTGAACCCAGCCTTTTTGTCGGCCTGATACATGGGATTGAACCATTCCAACTGAGAATAATACAAACCAAACTTCAAGCTGGAGTTGCGTCTCACTGCTTGTGCTAGATCACCTAAAACATCATAAGTTGGCACTTTCAGGTGTCATTTTCTACAAAGCTTTCACTACACACCATGTGTCTAAGTTTCATACTTCATGTTGGTTAAATTTAAAGACCCCTTGATGTTCTCACAAGCAAGTCATATCTAACTGTGTCTTATTGTAAACCCTATCCCCTTCAATCTAGATGCACATGAGGGGTTCATATAGGGAAATCCCTGTTCGCCAATTGTGAAATAAAATATGTTTAAAACGAGTCATATATATAATGTACATGATCTTTTTATACATGTATATATAAGCTACAGCCTCATACAAATTTTTCCTGTTAATGCAAGACCCCACAAAAGAATCAAAATAACATTTTTCCTCACACTCACTAAAACACATCCACATTAACTGAGCTACTTCAGCAGTTGAGACAACTTCCAACCTTTCCTCCCTAACACTTGCAAAATCCACTGGCTGTCAAATACTTAAAAAGAAAAAAAATTCCATCATTAATGAAATACACCAAGAATGGAAACTTTAGGTCAGAGTTTTGTATGAACAAGTTTCTTTGGCACAGATTGGGTGCCGAGGAAAGCTACATTGACCCAGTTCTAATGTGGGGAAAAGGCGTAAGCTTTGTTTACTATAAAAGGATGGAGACTTTTTGTGTACAGCTAATACAGAATGTTATGTACAATTTAATGCCTCTATAAACAATATCCCTGTTTGGCTAAAGCATCTCCAGCCCTTATCAACAGTACGCCTGTACCTCTGCATGCTCGAAGGGCTCTAAAAATCTCTCACCAACAATATCTCGATTTGGCCCAGCATCAACAGAGTTCCAGTTCCAGGACCACTTTGATGGCCACAGTGTGAAACCTTCATGGTGTTTGCTGACCAATACAATATACCTGTGGGCAGAAAAAAAGCATCAGCCATATGGTTTTTGTGTCTTTTTTTTTTTTTGGGGGGGGGGGGGGAGGCTCAAATCATACTGCCATGTAATGAATTATGCCAAGGAGCAAAAAGGTATGATAAGTCAAGGAAATCTGAAGCTTCTAAATAGCGATGTATATATATGAATACAAGTCACTTCGGCAGAATGCTAATTCCGCATGCCGAAGTGACCCCAATTCGACACGGAAAACAAGTCGATTCGGCAGAGTCACTTCGGCACGGTCGATTATTGAATAAATTATAATAAAGGAATACCGATGCTTGAATACTGACTAATATCTTCACTTATCCCTTATCTATTAAATGTATCCTCAGCTGAAACCAACTCGGCATACGCAGGCTCTGCAGGTCAATATTGTTTAATATTGGGTCATCATGCACATGTAACATCATTTGTATGATCATACATGTAGGATAATTTCTAGAATTGCATGGCTATTTGGCCATGCAAATTCTAGCAAAGGGTGGGCGGAGCTTACTTCTCTTCATGTGCCGAAGTTAACTTGTGACCCAAGAAAATTACCAAATAGCAGTTTAATTCCCAGGTAAATGTTTACATCACTCTCCAGCTAGTGGCATGTGCAGTTCGCTAGTTCCTGTATTCAGACACACTGTCTGTGAACATGCCAGATTTACAACTTATTACAAGGGTAATTTGGACTTCTATCATGACGAGATATCTTATGATTATGAAGATAGCCTTTTACCTGTCTCCAAAGTTTTTCACAAAATAGAAAAAAAAAAATTATGTGCCGAAATGTCCATCTTTTTTTGTGCCGATGTGACCCAGTTTCCTGCGAACTGACTCCTTTTGCTGCCGAACTGACCAAAATTTGCATGCCGAAATGCTTTGCTGCCAAAGTGACCTGTTACCATTTATATTGGATCTACAAACTGTGATATAAAAATCCTAAAAGAGACTGAAATATTATGTTTCAAAGCCACTTGGGGTGCAATGCTAAACCCAAAGCATACCTGGCTCCTGATGCTTTGAAAGTCTCCACCCATTCATTAGGGTCAAAGAATTCAGCATTGAAGTCCCGAGCAAAGTCTGTATACTGGAAACCAGCTGGATAGCTCTTCATATAATTCTGGGCACTTCTTTTAGCCTTCCCTCCAAAATCATGGTTTGCAAGGGACTTGCCTTTCCAGTACCACCAGAACCACTCTGCTGCACCACGTGTGTCTCTATCAAGAAAGCCAGGTACCGAAAATACTCCCCAATGAATGAACACCCCAAGTTTGGCATCATCATACCAATGTGGCAGAGGCCGGGCATCAAGTGATTTCCATGTAGGTTTGTATTTTCCACGGTCTTTACTCTCTGACCTCGTCCTTGAATGTAATGTGGTCTTGGACTTTGTCTTTGTGGACTGTTCAACTTCTTCAAAAGGTCCATGTTTTTCATCTGCTGTTCGTGTCTTTTCAACAGTGAATGCGTGTCTGTTCATGATACATGGGTAGAATATATATAATTGGGAGACAATAAATAATACTTGAAAAGAAATTATTGTCAGTAAAATTGCACGTCTGCTTCCTACCATTTTGGGACGTCTGTGTCTGTGAATTGTCACATTGACAATGCCTATGTTGACAGATTGTATTATTTCATTGTCTGAGGAGCCTTCGGGTACATCTTTCACGTATCAACGACATATTTTCAGATTTGCTGATTCTTCCACCTACTTAGAAGCACATGCATACACCAGAAATATTCTATCTTCTTGCCTGCCGCACACATTTAAAAAACCTGACATTTTTTTCAGGCATGGACATCACATAACCGGAAGTTGACATGACAGCCGAGACTCGCCTCAATTTAACCGTTTTAACGGGATGGTGGGGGAGCAGTAATTTTTTCTAAGTAGAAATGACATTTGTAAAGGAGTTGGGGGAGGCTGGCAATTCAAGTACAGGTGTTACACGCTGGCACTGCGCAATCGCTAGCTATTCCACCGTGCACTGTGACGCTCACCAAGTGATCGCGCGGCAAAATTAATTAGTGTATTTCTATGCCAAGCCGTTTCAGCATTTATTCCACGATATTATATATATATAAATATATATATATATATATATATATATATATATATATATATATATATATATGTGTGTGTGTGTGTGTGTGTGTGTGTGTGTGTGTGTACATACATACATACATGCATACATACTACATACATACATGAAAATCTTTTTCACATATGTATTAATTTCATCACGTGTTCAAAAGAATACGTAAAACAGCAAAATATATGCACCTTTTAAATAGACTTAAATATATGTACAATTACATTTTGATTTTAGATCTGTGTAAAACAATTTTACATATGTGTAAAAGAATTTCACACGTGTGTATATATCCTCTTAACATGTGTGAAATGATAATTTTTTCGCATATGTAAAAATAGCACCCATATGAAATTATTTTACACATATGTGAAATGATTTTACACATGCGAAATAAAAATATAACTGTACATATGTGTAAAACTATTTCACACATGAAGAATTTTTTCAACATATGTGAAACGAATCATTGTTTGACATATGTGAAAAAGCTTTTCGCATATGTGAAATTATTTTACACATATGTGGAATTTTTAAAAAATATTGTACATATGTGTAAAACTATTTCACATATGTGAAAAAATAAAATAATTGATCACTATACATTCATATGTATTAAAAGATTTTCACATTTGTGAAATAGCTTTTTACATAGGCGAGAAACATTTTTTGCAACAACGGCTTGGCATCGATTTCATGTCATACTTTTAGTGAACAGAATTCAAGGTTTTAAATTGACATATAAAGTAGTATAATTTCGGTGGTGACATTTTTAAAACATTAATGCCTGTATGCAACCAGGTGTGGTTTGCAGCTGAGGGGTACCCTTTTTTTGGGGGGGGGGGGAGGGGGGGGGGCTTTTAAAAGTGGATGTGCTTGCAACTGGAATTGTCCTGTGTGGAGCATCTGCTCAAAGGTTGATAGGTGAGGCCCTCTAGTGGCAGGTAGGATAACTACCCCAAATTGAATTCCGTCTCAAGGAGTTGTCAGATACTTTGTATGGAAATAAGCCTGCTTGTCTCAGTAAATAAGCCAGGGTTCCATTTTGGGCAGCCTCTTTGCTGCAGCATCTTTGTGGGACAAGCGAGTTCTGCAGAGTCCCTTTCATTTCCAACAAAGACCTCCAGCTTCCTGAGCTGAATATAAAATTATCCTTCAAACTTTGCAGGTAAGTGTCAGTCTCACTACTTATTATCACATATAAGTTTTATTTTTACACTTGATTCACATTTTAGTCACTCTTGTGATCCTAGTAAGTAAGAGAGATCTGAAAGCACATGGTCACCAATTTTCCTTGGTGTGGAATGGTAAGTCTCACTGGAGTGAAAGGAGGGAAATTGACTGTGAATGTACTATCAAGTGACCAGGAGAGGAAATAACATTATAGTTTCGCAACTAGTTCTGTAAATATGTTATTCCAACTTTGTGTTATAATTACTGTAAACTTTGTGTATTTTCTACAATGTCACACTGTGGAGTTCTTTGTTCTAATGGCCAGGCCATATGAGCCAAGCTTCAGTGGTCCAGTTTGTTCCAAATTGTATATATGGTACCAAGAGAAATATGTGGAACCAAACTAGACACTCATGACAATTTGATCAATTATTTTAGGCATTTTAAAAAAAGTTTCAAGCTCCAAATTGTCTCATTCTTGCCACAGTATATGTAGTGATTCTGTAAGACCTTGGATTGAGACAACACAGCTTTCCAGTTAAAGGAAGTAAATTAATTTGTAGGAGATTGTATTCCTATATTTAAACTATGGAAGGTGATGAAAGTAATTTTTTAAAGTCTGGGAATGTAAGGACTTCGCCAAGTGGGATTGGTTTTTCAAAGTCTGGCAACTTGAGATCACCTTAGTGTTTGCAGGCAAGAGGTAAACATGCACGGTGCAGAAGCCCGCCACATCCAGCCAGGACAAGGTGGTGCTGCCTCTAGTGGGAGTTCGGTGAACCAAGCCAGGCAACTTTTGGCCTTCTAGGTTTTCAAGTTAACTCTCTTTGCTGCTGCATCTTTGTGGGACAAGGAATTTTTCCAGATCCCCTGTCATTTCCAACAAAGACCTCCAGCTTCCCGAAGTGAAGATTAGATAATCCTTCAAACTTTGCAGAACCACCAGACAGCCCAACACAGACTTGCTGAATAAAGAATACCAACTTGATTCACAGACAAGCATTGTTGTGTCATCACTGACAGGGTTAACCCCAGAACCCAGTAACCAGGTACAACCATTGCTAACCTACCTGTACATTGGTTACATCTACATTGTAATAATGGAAATAAAACTTTCAGTTTTACGATGTAGTTGATTAAACTGGTCATAACCAGTTTCATGTTAATTTTGTGTCACTGTTACCTCTGCTACAAACCTACAAATTGAAATTTGGATGACACCCCTATTTGTGATGGTTTTGCAGATTTCCCCATCAATTATTAATACATATTCAACACATAACCCACCTAAAATCTTTGAGCTTCAGGGTCCAGTGAAACTTCCTTATAAGGACACTCAGATGTCCCAACATCTTATCTTAAATAAACCAGTTGTTATGGACAATAAGGCCAGTGGCAAATTATTTGGCAAATTTGCTTGACATATTCATAATTTGACACATTTTTGAAATAACAGATGGTGTCATTGTGACGAGTTTTCACTGTATCTGTATTTAATGTCTTTCCTTACACAACCAATATGGTGTCTGTCTGAAGAAAACATGTTTGCAAAACATAGATGCGCCACCCACCCACACCATCATTAGGTTCGCCCTCATTACCCTATTGATAGCACTGAATGTGGCACTCATAACCTTGGGAAGTGGATGTAGAAACCAAATTCACTACAGTGGCCTTGTTACCTTGGAAATTAGGTCAAATTTACCCTTGTTTGAAGCTGATGTAGCCCTTATAGAGGACTACAAACATCTAAAAAAAGCCCTGGCTCAAAATATTCTGCCGTTATTAAGCAGAAATCAAATTCAGGTATATGGCTCTGTAACGTTGGGAATTGACGCAAGGTCACCCATTTCATAACTTGATCACGCTGTTACAGAATGGTATATTCCAGTGCAATATGAAAGCACCAGGTTAAAAAAAACATCTTTGGTTATCATGCAGAAATCCAGCTCACTACTAGGACTCTAGGTACTGACCTCAGGAATTTGGTCAAGGTCATCGATCTTCTAAGCTGACCAAGTCCTAATTGAGGACTATTATTACCATGTGCAATATTAAAGTCATAACTTAAATTATGAGTTACCTGTACAATGCAGAAACCAAGTTCACTAAAGTACCCCTCTGACTTTTGAGTTTAAGTCAAGGTCACCAATCTTCGAACTTGACCTAGCTCTCAATAAGGACTATAATCCTGAGGAACCTCAGGAATTTGGTCAAGGTCATCGATCTTCTAAGCTGACCAAGCCCTAATTGAGGACTATTATTACCATGTGCAATATTAAAGTCATAACTTAAATTATGAGTTACCTGTACAATGCAGAAACCAAGTTCACTAAAGTACCCCTCTGACTTTTGAGTTTAAGTCAAGATCACCAATCTTCGAACTTGACCTAGCTCTCAATAAGGACTATAATCCTGAGCAATATACAGTTCCCATCACAAAAACTTGTCTAGTTATCATGCGGAAACTAAAACTAACTATAATGCCTCTAGACCTTGGAAATATGGTCTAGGTCAACCATCGTCACACTTCACCCAGCCCTTATACTGATATATCCGGACACTATTATTGAGTTACGAAGCGGAAAAAAAGTCTTGTCTACTGACCGACATGTGCAAAGCTATACGCCCCGCTTTTTTCGAAGGGGAGGGGTCATAGTAATACGTAGGGACAATGCAGTCCAGAGTCTTAATTATGACTGCTCCAGCAGTCGGCCAAATATATTTTTAAAGACCATTTTTTGACCATGACTTAATTGATTGGTACTGATCACCAGCCCTCCCCCCCCCCCCCCGGGGGGGGGGGGCACATACTCAACATCTGGGTGGGTGTGTGCCTCGGACATTTTTATACAATACCCTATCTTAATCCTACACCAGATGTAAAAAGGTACCCTTTCTTAACCCTGTGCGGTGTTGAAAGGATTGCTGCATTGGTGCATCCTAATTGTTATCCCTATCCTGAACCAGCTGTGTACATTTAGGGGGGCTTTTCTAATCCTGGGAGTAATGGAAAATGAAAACAGGGCCTTTCCCGCGGGACATACCCAGTACAATCCTACATGGAAGTACCCGCCGCCTCCCCCCCGGTCACCAGCTTGTATTCACTTGTGACCTATGGCAGTCGGTCGGTAAAAGTTCCTGAGACGGACATATTTTGCCATGTTCTCTGAAATGTGGACATATATGCAAGTTCGAGGTTCTAGATAAGATGTTGTGTTGCTAGTACTATTTATTTTTTAAATGTAATCCAATACTCGAGTTTCAGTACAATACGGTTGTTGAAGTGACTGGAGAAAAAACAACAGATGGAGGTGTGAATTCAGCAAGAGTAGTGAGTGGTTGAACCATGTGAAGTGACAGATCTGATTTTAACTATAATCTGCAATAAATGTGTTCTGATTTTAACAACAAAAAGTGTCTGGTAAAATTGTGGTGTTGGGACACTATCTGATGATATATATATAATAAAGACTGTTCAATAAAGATCAAAAGAACCATCTGCGTAAAATGAGATTTGTGCACAGTGAAACCTTCCTATACCAAACGCCCTTGGGACCGGACAATAGTGTTCGGTATATAGAGAAGTGTTCAGTATTGGGAGGTTTACTTATAGTGAAAATATACAATCGGGACCGAAAAAAATGTTCAGAATGAGGAGGTGTTCGGTTTGGGGAGATTTCACTGTACATGTGTGCAACTTCGGTATTTGAAGAAGAATTATATATGAAGGAAAAGTATGGTTTTAATTATAGTGCGTAATAAATCGTTGTGTTTTGAGTTTAACAATAAAACATACCGATAAAATTGTTACCATCTTCAGTGATCGTTGGAGACTATTTATGTATGCTGTCAGACTTTTTATGTATGATGTATGAAATAAACGACAAGGGCTGTTTGAATGAAGACCAATGTAACTGTTGTAATGTGAGGGAGAAAGGTGTGGGATTGTTCTATTGTTCCACGTGGGTAAGGTTGTCAATTTTTCTTTCTTTTTTTCTTTTTTTTTCTTTTTTTTTTTTTACATGGTAGAGAGAATCATCTGAGATATATGAGTGAAATGAGATGTGTATATATGTCTGTATAACGTAGGCATCTGGAAAGAAAATAGTTGCCAGTTAAACAATTTTAGGAATTTTTGGAAAAACAAATTCTGTATAATAGAAATATTTGGTTGTAGTTATTTTATAGGTTAATGCGGTGGGACAAAAATATGATACAGTTTTTTTTTCGGAAAATTTTTTGACATCTGATTGGAAGCAATTCAATTTTTTTCTAAAATTATGCGCAATTAACCCAGATAAGTTACTACCCATCACAATACAGTGAAAACTTGCTATAATGACACCATCTGTTCCCTATGAAATGTGTCAGATAACTGAATATGTCAGATGAATGAATCAAATAGCAAAGAAAATATACTTTTGCTCATGAAAATTTGTGTCATTATATTGAATATGTGAGTGTTGTTATAATGAGATTTCACTGAGATTATACACATCATTAGACGACATCAGGTTTTTCTTTTAAATAGGTGTTAGGAACCCCTGCATCACATGGAACTGTTTCCGCAGATGATAGCCACATATATTGTCATGTCCAAAGTTGGTCTGTTTGCGATATATATATATATATATATAATTTATATTTACCTGTACATGTACTTTGTATGAGCTGCTGACTCAAATAAAATCAATCAATCAATCTACATATTTTACAATAGATTATCGAGAAAATCCTGTAAAGAGCAGAAATTTTGGTGTACTAAATATCGGAGGTGGAAATGTATTTGGTTCCAACTTCATTTTTGTTCACCTTCTAGCTGCAATTCGTGCTACAACATTTTGGATGAATTCCTCGGCATTTTAATACTCCGATTAATTTCATAATTTTAGTTTCCAAAACTCCTTGCAAGAGTGTTAAAGAACGATTTTCTGCAAAAATACATTAAAATAAGTAAACTAAAAAGATTGTAAAATTCTCTGTGGACTTACATTATTCACGCTGTGCCTATCGATTTCAAGACTTTTTTAAAGATATGTTGTCAACGGATAGAAAAAAAAATCGCTGATTTAAGGAAATTGAGCACCTATATATGTATATATATATATATATATATATATATATATATATATATATATATATATATATATATATATATATATATATATATATATATATATATATATATTATAGTGATGTTCATATCACTCCTTTCTCTTGCGAAGTATCATCAGTCATTCGCTTGCCTGATCAGAAGAGCCAATCAACCAATTTACGGATGTTTTAACATTGTTCACTTTCGAAAAAGCACCAGGACACCACTATGAAAACACATGCACGCAGAACAACGGGTCGGATTGCAGCTGAGAAGATAATTGGAATGTACACACGGCTTTATTGTTTGGCTTTTGTCCGAGAGAATCCTGCACGAATTTTATCACCTGCCACCCAAAAGTAACCATGATAATTTCGTAACGAGAAACTGATATTCTGATCTGCTGTGACATTTTCAGTGTAATGAAAGAAACACTTTGGCGTTAAAAAAAAAAAAAAGAATGACACGTATTGATTTTTATCAAGGATTTAAAAATGCATGAGTTATTGTTCGAGAAATAAAACGCTTGGTGGTTAATTGTGTGCCGCCGAATGTTGTAGAGTCAAAAATCATAAGATGTTGTCGGTAATACTGTAAGTATATTAATATTCTTTAATAGAAAATGTTTAACAACAAATATAGGGCCTCATTTACATCACTGCTTGGGACAGGTACGATGAAAAGTCAAATTTTGCAAACACGAGACAAATAGACCCCGAGGTTTATAGCCTTTCTGTCTTTGTAGATATACTATACCGAACTAGATCTTATGAAATAATTATTATGTACGTTATACAGGAGATAGATATAGAATCCAAACAAATAATACATTTACTACCAGCATTATCGTGACTGGAACTCTTTAAATTTATGAAACTCATGAAATGCGCATGTTCTGATACAAAAGTAGTCTGAAGTTCATTAGTGTTGGTCAATGATATTGCCACCATCCCCAAGAGTTATATGAGGTTTTACCACGATACCCTCATGCATTGAATATATGCGAAATTCGATATGCACTGTACCATCTACTCTCTATAATAATAATAATAATAATAATAATAATAATAATAATAATAATAATAATAATAATAATAATGATGATGATGATGATGATGATGATGATGATAATAATAATAATAATAATAATAAGGGACCTGCTTTAAAACATCAATTTTTGAACTTTACTACTGCAGCATTGGCTTGTTGTTGATATATTGCCAAATTTTATATTTTTGGTAAGTTTGGTGTAACCGGGCTGTTTAACTCTTCATATTGACCCGTTTTTATTTACATTTCTGCTGAATTTACATTCTGCTGGAAAATCTTAATATATTTGAAATTTTCATTTTATTTTGGTTTTAATATATCAAAATTGCAAATATACATCATTTTGTTGTGAAATAAAATAGATACAAGTATCTGTAGTTTTTCAAGTATGCGCTATAAATGATATCGAGCCATTGACATGTCTTCTTGGACGCCCTTTGTAACCGTGCGATCGTGTTAGAAAGTACAGTGTATATTTCTGCACGCACTGCTAACTTAGCAGTATATTTAAAATGCGGTGTGAACATGACTTAGCAGTGTTAAGTCACATTCACACTGCATTTGATTATTATACTATAATTCAGATATAAACAGCTTTTGGTCGAATGCGCCACATTTAGAGTTTGAGTCTTGTTTGTACTATATGTCTTAACGAGTCATAAAATTCCATGAGATGATAATGCTGACTGGCTGGAAGATAAAACATGGCTAGAACAAAGAAAATGAGCTATGGCGTATACTTATTCAACATCCAATTTCAGGGAAAAGAATTCCAAGACAGGTGAGTCACCATGGTGCAAAGTTGTTAACGTTTCACTTTATGCTTAGGGTACAGAACTGCTGGTTTCACTATCTTTACAAAGGAGATGCCATATAGCAGGGGCTTGAATGATTCTATGTCATAACATTCTGAATTTAAATTTGAGCAATAAAAACCTGCATAATTTGACAAGTTGCTATTGCAAAGTGCACCCACAAGACTAACCTAAAATATAATGGAGTTGAAGGGCGAAAAACAGCAGGGATACACCCCTTTACAAGGAACAGGGCAAACCGTGCGATGTATAATGCTGGTGATGACTTAAAACGCAACTTTCATTCGGCAGCAAACGAAGAATATAATGACTACTAGAAAAGATGATTTCCTGCATAGCAAATCAGTGTGTGTATCTTCAAAGTTTATTGGCATAACAATGTACAATTGGTATTTCAGTACTACAGTGTATTATCGGTGCGGCAATGTGTGTCCCTGTAGATGTATAAATGGCCAGCTGAGACCAAACGAATTATTTTATCACATTCAAATACAGATTTGCTGAAAGGGGTATTGTAATTAAATTCATTTATTACGCATGTCGACGTACTGAAAGCCGATTGGTCTGAAGCGAAAAAATAAATGCCTAAGCGGAAAGAATAAAAAAAATTACAAATTTTTATCTGACCCTTCTATCTGCACTTAATTTGGGGTTTGGCAGAAGTAAATTTATTTTCATACTTTAGTTGGGAGCAAAATGTATGGTTGGTTGGGGCATGTGAGACTAGGTATATAGTAATGAAGCCCTTATATGCACATTCTTTCTAGTTTGAGGGCTTTAGAAGAGGCGACATGGAAAACAGTGACACATTCATGTTCACCTTCTTGAACCAGACAGGCAAATTTACATGATATTTGTTTCTTATTCTGCGTGTAATGTATTTTATAAAAATTCTACCGGGTTTACAAAAATAAGCATGACAGCGTAGTCTAAAGAAAACTAACATAATTTAGAGTAATGAAATGTGTTGCATTGCTCTGACTGTTTTGTTAGATTACCTGCCTTTATTTAAAAACAGGTTAATATAAGAATATTTTACTCTCACTTATATAAGAATATTTTACTCTCACTTATGGCACACTGTATTTGTAGTCGTTTGGGCAAAATTCTGGTGGGTTGTTTGTGTGGTGGTATAATAATATACGCAATAAACCTTTGTGAACTTTATTTCTTGAATGATACATTTAATGATAGATGTATATACTTGTACCTTGCCCAGTGATTATGTTTCACACACAGCCTAGAAGAACTAATATGATACGATTGAGTAATCTTGCCTTTTCAATCACATCATTGAGTCAAGGTAGTTCTCAATTTAAGGCCACTTTATTGCCTATTCCCGAATCCACTGTGACGTCACCAGCTGCTGCAGAACTCGCTGAAAATACATCCCATTGGTTTAAATATATTTTATTTGTAAACACAATTGGCCGACAGGATCAGCAGCCTATATTAGGGCCTCTTGTACATTTACAACAGGACAGCATAAAATAGAAAAATTGTAAACACCAGTAAACAGATAGATAATATACCGGACCAACAACAAGAAAGGAAAGAAGGGGAACAATGGTGATGTGTAAGCATTGTTAAGATAATAGTACTTATACTATTTACAGACCTAAATCCAAGTTATATTTTGAATCTTCGAAAAAGTCTAAGATACTTGTGAAAGGCGTTGAATATCTCCTCGTTTTGTCTTTCAGTAATTTCGCTTCCTTCGATTCCAAATAATACAGTTTTCAGGTTAAAAGTACCAAATGTGGTTATTTTATATTGTAGTTTGTTTCTTGGCACAACATGTTAGTTATATTCAAAGAAAAAATGGTGAACAGTCTCCCGATTTGCTCTACATGAGCACGATGGAAACTCAACAACTCAAATTTGTACAGATAATTATTTACCGGACTGCAGCTCATTCTCATTCTAGAATGAATTATGGCATGTTTCCTTTCTCCTAAATAGTACAGTTCGTTGCGTTTCGGTGTAGTTCTGTTAAGTTTGCTTTCAAATTCGTCCAAAGGCTCAATTGTCCTAGCTGTTTGAGATAATGAGTTCCACTCACTAGTGGCTGGTGGGGAAAAAAAAAAAAAAAAAGTTGTAAAGTGTGGCTTTCTCGGCATCAATGATTCTTATTTGTTTGGTCCAGTTTGAAACTGTTACTGATAATAGTCTTGAGAGACATGCTGGGACTAATCCATTTATTATTTCGAACAGGAGTACCATCTTTTGTTTCCTTCTTGGCATCAATGATTCTCATTTGTTTGGTCCAGTTTGAAACTGTTACTGATAATAGTCTTGAGAGACATGCTGGGACTAATCCATTTATTATTTCGAACAGGAGTACCATCTTTTGTTTCCTTCTATGCTGGGCTATTTTTTCCGAGTCTGTCCCTATATAGATTTGTTGCAGATTCGTATGGGCAAGTGCCCCTGCCACAACCTGGGCTGCGGCCAGCTGAACAGATTCAAGCCTATCCTTGTCCAGCTTCTTGCATCCATCCCAGATCACACTGGCGTAATCCAGGCAAGGATGTACAAATTAAAAGTAGAGAGCTCCGAAAGGTTTTTTTTTTAACTTATACTGCAGGCGCTTCAAAATACCAACTAGTTTTTTTTTTTTTTTTTTTTTGCAACATGGTTAAGGTGTACTTGACATGAAGGATCAGCAGAAAACCAAAGCCCAAGATGTTTGTGCACCTCTACATTTTCAAAAGTCTTCTTATTGAAAGTCAATCTGCGATGGTCTTCAGGGACATTTTTCTTACTTATTATGAAGGATTTGTCTTATTAGAATTAAAAGAAATGAGCCATTGATCCTACCAGCGTGATGTTGATTCAAAGTCCTGATTTAGGGCCCCAGCTGCCTCTGTTGGATTATAAACTGTGATGAAAAGTGTCGTGTCGTCAACAAAGAGGCGAATTTCAGATCTAACTATCTCTACAATGTCGTTTACATATACAGGATACACGAGAGACCCCCAAAACTTAACACTGTGGGACCCCCGCTTCGACTCTCCTCCAAGAAGCCTGACCCTGGATGACTACCCTTTGTGTACTTGAATTTAGATAATTTTTCAACCATAAAATAAGTGGGCCACAGATGCCTGCGTTTTTTTAATTTTTGTGTCAACCCTGGATAACACACTCTGTCAAAGGCTTTGGTTGTGTCACAAAAATACTCTTACGTTCTTTTGGAGATCAACCGCTTTTTAAAATTCCGTGATACAGATACACAAGCAGGTTGACAGTTCCATGTCGGGGTAGAAATCCAGATTGATTTTCAGATAACACAAAGTTAAAGAAAACTGCACGCTCAAACACTGTACATAGATTGCTTAATAAAGAAATAGGTCGGTAGTTATTACACAGTTCTGGTGTACCACCTTTGTGGATTGGCGCTTAATAAAGAAACAGGTCGGTAGTTATTTCTCAGTTCTACTGCACCACCTTTGTGGATTGGTATTATATGTGTTTTCTTCCAATCTGTTGAAAGCTTACAGTTCAAAAGAGAAAAGTTCAATAATTTGGTAAGGAGAGGGAATGGGGGGGGGGGGGTGCCAAGTGTAACCTAAATTTTGTGGTTATATTAATTCATTTTGTGGACGAAATCCGCAAACTCTAACAATTTCGGCCACAGAATTGTTAGGTATATCCATTTTGTCCACAGAATCCATAAGTTTATCAATTACGTCCACGAAATCGAGTAAAGCTACCAATTTTGTCCACAAAATCGTTAAAGCCCACCAATTTTGTTCAGAAAATGCTGTAAGTCTAAAGATTTTGTCCACGAAATTGAAAAAAAAACATAGGACTCTGTAGAAAATTCATTTATGGATTCTGTCAACAAAATTGTCAAATCAATTTATCAGTTTTGTCCACGAAATTCTAACATGTATTTCACAGAATTGAACAAGTTTTTCCGAAATTGTAACCTTTTTTCGATTCTGTGGACAAAATTGGAAAAGAAAATCACGAAACCCAATCAGTGTGACTCAATTCATTAAAGCCTGTTGTTTCATTTCTGTGCGCATAGTTTTGAATTTCGTGCATAAAATGGTAAAAGGTTTTCACTTTTGTGTGCAAGTTTGTTATTTCGTCCACGAAATCGAGTAACCTTTCAATTTTGTCGAAATTACTTTCACGAAATTCATATCATCCTATCGACTTCGTCGACGGAAACGGTATTCAGTTCACGAACTCCTATAACATTTAACCAGTTTCATGCACAAAATCGGAAGGAATGACTTTGTGCACACAGAATCGCAATGGAATTACGAAATCGTATAAAGACATAGAATCGTTATCGTGGTAATTTTTGTGAGTTCCCATAATGACTTGTAAAGGGCATCGGTCACCTCGTCTCGCAATACGTCGTGTGCCGCCGTGACGGTAGGCCTACATACCAAACCGCGGACGCTGATGCGGACCGCGCAGCCCATGCTGAAACACGCACCCCGAACTGTATAGTTTACATGGCACTTTATACCTTGAAGTACAATTTATAATCCAGCAAAATGTCAGGTCTAAAATATGCTTATTTACATGAAAAAAATTGAAGTTCCGCAAATCATAGCTTGTTCCCGGAGTTAGGATAACACTCACCATTGACCTCAGTGACCCGAGACCCGGGGTAACAGGCGTTGGGTAAGTATTTAACGTGAGTTTATTTGACTGTCATTTTCTTTTCTAAGTGTAGGTCTAGCATACCGTGAGGTAGGCCTAAAACCTGACAGTTTCAAATTTGCTTAATATCCCATTCTGGGTTTGTTTGTATGTTTCTCCCCTGTCTGCGAAGCAGGTCTACTAACTCCAGAGATATTAAAAATTCGGAATCAATATATATAAGTCGAGTCTCTCCCAAAAGGCAAGTTTCGTAGACTCCCAAGAGTTCTACGAATATAGGGATGTATCGTTAGCTCAGATCGGTGACCTGAAGGCCTGCACCAAGTCTCTCTCTCTCTCTCTCTCTCTCTCTCTCTCTCTCTCTCTCTCTCTCTTTTCAAAACGTCCGTGGGCCTACATTCTGTCAGGCAGAGCATGAGGGATTGGTAATAAAAGAGGGCACTGGGTGTGATCCCTTAAGACGTCTGCCTGTTCGCCTTCCTTGGCCATCATAACAGTAGAAAAAAATGAAAATGTGAAAATGACACAACGCTGTGTCGACCAATAATTTCTTGTCTCCATTTTACTCTATCACTTTATAAATACAGAGGGAACTCCAGACAATTTTTCGCATTATAAAAAGCGTAGCACATGACGCGTAAGCTTATATTCATACTTTCACATAATGTCGTTTACGTTGTTATTACATTGGTATAATGACAATGACCATAGTGTGATCGTAAATATCATGTATATAACGTTTGGCCTTTGTCGTTACAATTTACAGACTTTTTTCAATACAAAAACTTCTTGTGTCGTATTTAAATGTTCGCAATTTTCCACAAGTTCCGTTCAACACTATTTCCACAAATAAAATTTGCCCAGGGGTAATTTCTGTTGCCTATGTGATTTTAACCCTATCCTTTACAGACTGTTGTTTATTACAATGTCGGGAGGTCCCGGTACGTTGGTGCAGAAAAAAATACCCCATGCAGTACGCCAGCACGGAAATTAGAATCAGTACCCCTCCCCTAAAATTCAATCAAAGAAAACTGGGGAAGAAGTTAAAGAAAAAAATAAGACACCGATAAATACAGACCTATATATTTTGGCTAAGATTAATATATATAGCCTATACAATTAGGTGTATAAGCTACTTTAAACATTTTTAATTGGTCAATGCTGTAGTGAACCTACCTTACACTGAGGTGACAGCGTATAAAGATTTACAAGTGGTAAGTTTTTTTTCGGTTGTTTTTCACTTCAGAAACTTCCAATGATAGGCCTACAAAGCTGAAGTGAAGAAGAAACATGCGCAGCGTGGTGAAGAAACAAAACACACACACACACACACACAAACAAGGCAGAGGTTTAAAATCCAGGGGAAGAATGACGAAATATAAGTCCGGTAGCTGTCGGAGAAATTACATATATATATATATATATATATATATATATATATATATATATATATATATATATATATATATATATATATATATATATATATATATATATATATATATATATATATATATATATATATATATATACATTAAAGACTTGTTGAAAAGTCAAGCTTTCGCAAAGGGCACTAGAAGTGGAATTAACAATGATATGTATGTACTTGACAGTAAGATATAAGATAGCCTATTGAAATGTGCTAATTGTAAATCACATGAATCGCATAACAGAGGTATATAAAACTCTGTACCAAACTAGAATAGCTGATTACATCCCATCTACAATAGTAAATATACCATACTGATTGCCAACTTCAGGGATGTTAGAATAGTTGTTGTATTCCTGACTGCATATATTATAATGACTCTCATGTAGTTAAAATGTACACGTGCAAATTTTGCTCTCTTAATCATGGAGATCCCAAAACGTTCTAACCGAACCGAGGCACCTGTACTTGATATAGGTTGCACTTTAAATTTGTCTTTGCAAGTAATTATGATTTGAATAAAATGCTATGCCAACCAGATGGATACAGATATTGCCAACATTAAACAATATGGCATACAAGTATTTCTTGACTACAGGCGATCCATTTATCTTGCATGTTGGTATGTCTTAGGCAAAAAGGGCCACATCCCATGGGCAATGTTAGGTTGCCGTGTATATAAGATTTACGTTCTTCTTGGACAAAACTGCAGCTGGGTTTAAATTAGAGTTAGTGACACGATAGCATAGGTTTCAGGGTACGTGACAAAATGAAGTTTAATTATAATGATAATAACCAATAATAGTAAAGCTGAAGTACTCGCAAAATATTACCTATTCCTATTGATTAGAATAAGTTACAGCATACATGAATCCTGAAAGAGACTATGCATCATACAGATGGTTTTCAAGGTACGTGAGAGAATGGAGTATAATTATAGTAATTATAACAATGCCAATAGTAATACTAAAAAAATGGAAACACTTGCCAAAATACTACCAATTCGAAACATGTACTCTCACTAATTAGACTGTCACTTCAAAATCCAGGCCAGTCCAGACAAAGATACAGCACACCAGCATGTAAAACCCAAGCGCAGTTCATGATTGCCCCTCCTGGTTCGTTAAGTATGCCTACTCTGAGCACCATGCAGGGAGACCTGAAAAATAGTCACGCTAAGAAATATCACCAAATTCACCAGAACACACTTATTGGAAGAAAAAAAAACAGCTTACGTTTTAAGGCCACCAATAATTATATTGACAAATATTTTCCTAAATCTTCATGGTACCCGGTGGATGAATTCACGTGTCAGAACAGCGCAATTTGTAGTCTACGAATTATTTGATCTACAGCCAACAGTGGCAGGTATGGAATATGTCAGCATGCATAGTCAGGATGCAGGAACAGAAGATCTGGGCTACCTGCATGTGGAACACCTACATTTATTACACACAAAAAGAATCGAGATCCCGATGTAACACTTATATGTAAATTTTACATTTATAGAAAATAGTTTGTAATGAAGATTGTCGACAAGGAATGCATTCAATTGTGCACTGCACAATATATGTTCAAAGAATGAACCATAAGTGTGTCTGATTGTATAACATGTGAATGTTGCAGGAAATAAATAGCTTAAAACTAAGTGACCTGATTATCCATTAATGTCAACAATAAATAAAACTCATTTTCATATTTGGTTCCATCATTAATGCAATCAAAATTCTCTCAAATAAAGCAATGAAAGCTGTCGGCAGACTTGAAAGATTATTTTCAATACTCAAATAGCTATACCAATACTATTACGTTTATTCCATAGCCTAATATCACCAATATTATTATACGCAAGTGAAATTTGGGGACCATATATACATGTATTATCGGCAGCCAAATGTTTTTCAAAGGGAGAAATTAGCGAATATCTTTGTTTTCCTTTTGAAAAAGTTCATCTTAGTTTTTTTTTGCCGTTTTGTCTGGGTGTGCATAAAAATCAACCAATATTGCTGTATTGAGTGAATTTGGTGAATATCCACTAGCTTTAAAAATGAATTCTCTAATGTGTAAAAACTGGTTACGAATAGTCCACATAGAACCAAAATCATTACTTTATGACGGTTTTCTTTGCAATGCAGAAAATATACATACGGGAAAATTTCAATGGATAACAGTAATACGAGACACTTTCTGCAATTTGGGTTTTACATAAATGTGGGAAAATATCGGCCTATTGACAGACAATTTTCCGACATTAAAATGTCGATCAAAGATTAGAAAATATTTCTTGGAACAGTGGAAAGAAGATATGAGAGTTAATTCAGGAGCTGATAAAAAGTTACGAACCTACACTAATTTTAAAAAAGAATTCAAAAGAGAACTATATTTACTAGCAATAAAAGATTGATATATCAGAAAAAATATAACACGTTTTAGAATCAGTGCATATAATTTAAAAATCGAAACAGGTAGACATAGAAAACCACAAAAACACCTTTGGAAGAAAGAATTTGTGACAAGTGTAATATATTGGAAGATGAAATACATGTCATCATTATTTGCAAAAAATATGAAAAGGAGAGAAAAAAATAAACTATTCTTGGAAAAGGCCGATATTTTCCCTTTATTCTCATCACAAGACAATAATGATAAATTTACCTTTTTGATGAACTTAGACGATATAGAAAAAATAAAATGTATTGAAAGTTTCTTTGCAGCTATCATGGAGCAGAGGGGATCCTTCTAATTTCTTAACGTAAACTACCAACAACATCAATGACGCATCAGGAGCAGTGATTTTTTTCTTTTCCCAGTCAGGGGTCTTTATGTATCTACTTCTTCTTATTCTTGCCAGTACTTATGCATTTTGCATTAGCGTGTATACGTTTGATTTTGTCAAAATGTGATGTTAATGTAACTTGTGTGAATATGTGTGGATGGTTGTATATATTGCATGATATCACGTTTGTATGTTTGATGCAGCAATAAAGTTTCAAGTTTCATAAATGCACACTATAAAGCTAGTCCGGATTAGGGTTTGCTTGAAGCACAGGTATATTTTAATGACAATTGCAGGGAATAAGAAGACAGAAAGCTGACACACACATGTAATTTCAGATCAACTGTCCAATTTGTTGTACTGCTACTCTTACATGTACATGTCACTTGCTCCCGAATATAAAGCCTTTTTTATACATCTGCCAAACTGTGACCTTGTTGCATTCAAAACATTTTGTCTTTTCTCACTAATGAAAAGAGAGACCCTGTAACTATGTCCGGGAGGAGAAAGTGACCCTTCAGCACCTTGAACTCATGGCTCTACCAGACTTCTGCCCAGATAGGATGATAAAGACGAATGTTTTCCCGAATCTTCACGGTACCCGTTGGATGGAGTCGCATATCAGAACAGCGCCATCTGAAGTCGACAATATATTCACTCGACATAAACCACAATTTCAGGAGGCAGGTACTATTTCAAGCCTTGCTTTACCCAACTTAGTATGGAATATGTCAACATGTGTAGTCAGGTTGCAGGAACAGAGTATCTGAGCTACCCAGTTGTACAACACATACATTTCGTTTCCTTTTGTGTGTAACAAATGTAGGTGACTCCGTCCAAACGATTAAGCCAGTTTGCCAGCTCTGTTACCACAGGGATAAGAACTCGATTGTACCTTGGGAGGTCACTCTTATGTGCAACCGCTGCATTTCCATTGCGTGCCATCCCGACTATTAATTAAGTTCTTGAAATTCCAATAAGCTCTTTCGTTTCTAAAATGTCCGGGCAATTTATTCCGGATTTGTGCTACATGTACAGGTAAAGAAGGTTTTGTAACACACAGGCCATATATACCAAATTTACTGTTTGTCATCACCGCCCACCCCAGCTGTTGTGATCACCAATTTCAATTTTATAAGGTGAGGTCTCATTCCTCGCAACTGTTAATTTGTTGAAGTTAGGCCACTTTTTTTGCATTTTGGCGTACGTGAGCGCATATACACCGTATAAACCGTAGGCGTTGTGATATCCATATAACTCCATTCGCTCGCAGTCTTTCATCACCTGATTGATGTAATGCCAGGATAAATCCAGGTTAATAACAAGATCCACCATAAACCGTTGGAGGTATGTATGTATATATATATATATATATATATATATATATATATATATATATATATATATATATATATATATATATATATATATATATATATATATATATATGTATATATATATAATATACATATATATATATATGTGTGTGTGTATATATATAATATTGCAAGAAGCGCGATCACTTCAGGTCTTGTTCGTAAACATGCAGTAAACATGATTTTGCGACAAATCCTCAAAATATCAACCACTTGACGAATGTTTTAATATTGTATGACGTACCCTTATACAATAGGGCGATCTTTAGTAGGACATAACCCCACAGGTGTGACCAGATGTACGAATACCAAAGGAACGGTTTGCAGCTGACAATATAATAGAGCATGTATATGTATGCTTTTTCTTGTATTTCCTGGGATTTAATTCGGTACGTATTTTACCACCTGCCACCCAATAGTGACCACAACACTGCCGTAACGAGGAAAGATATTCTGAAGTGCTGTAGAATGTGGCAAGGAAAAAACGTCCAGGAGTAGAAAAAGAATGGTAAGTCTCAGTTTCTGCAATGCTTAGAGAGGGCATACTTCCACAAATACAATTTTGATTAATTAGTTGTAATCATGCTGTTTGAATGCTTAGGTTACCCGTTTTAGATAACATTGTACTGAACTAGCTTTTACTCAAGTGTTTTGAATATGTTGAAGCCTTCGTCGCATTTAGGGTCTCCGTTTCAGATGATTAATCTAACTCTTTCCATGTTATGAAAAATATACTATTAGCTAAAAGCGTATACTTCCTTCCAAGTGTGCTATGTAGTTTATTTTTTGCATGTTAAAAGGCATGCAGAAATATGTGCTATATTGTATGTGATATATATATATATATATACGGGCAGGCAGAGGGACGAATAGATAGATAGACAGACAGACAGACAGCTAGATAGATAGATAGATAGATAGATAGATAGATAGATAGATAGATAGATAGATAGATAGATAGATAGATAGATAGATAGATAGATAGATAGAGAGATAGATAGGTAGGTAGATAGATAGATAGATAGATTCTAAGACACCCTTTGTATCTGGGAGATCGTCTTGGAAAGCACAATACACATTCGCTT
>OZ026612.1:81787706-81831706 GCA_964020975.1 Hermodice carunculata
ACGCACTTGCTGCTGAAGGCTGAGTTATTCATACCATGGTTTACACATTATGTCAGCTGTGGTTGAAATATGTTCTTTACATTTTTTTCAGTTGCTGTTAAATAACCCCAGCTACGTTTGAAATGTAATCTACTCAATATCACAGCTTAGACTATTGCTTTATTGCTGTGTCAGGCCTATTGAATTCCAAACGGAATTTAGGTTTATATACGTACAATTTCATTCATTAAACACTTTTTGCTAAAGGTGTGATGTGTGTGCAATTTAGACAAAGACTTATTTCTGGTATCAAGTTGGTGAATTTGGGTTGCTGGTATTAAGAATTGTTGACAAAAATTAGTAGGAAGTGACTTATTTTTAATTTTGTAGTAAAATTTCCAAGTTTTTAAGATGTGTAAATCTATTTTTTTAAATGATTTATGAGACTTGAAGATTGGATCGGTATGAGCATTATATTTGCTAAGATTTATAATTTGTATTACTTTTTTGGATTTTTTTTCTAGCCGTTCTAATTTGTGTCCCCACACAAGAAGCGCACAATTAAATTTAGGTAATATTAATGAATAATTTTCAGGATATGGGAGAGAAGAAAAATTAAAATTTACTCATTATACCAATTTGTGAACCTTTGGATACGACTTTTGGATGTGATTATTCCAAGTCATATGTTTATCAAAAAGTAAAATTCATCAACACGTTAAATTTTTCCTTATCAATTTCAAGATTTGGTATAGCAATGCGTTTCTGTGGATGGTGATATATCATAAAGCAGGCTTTTTATGTTAAACGACAACTTGTTAACATTTAGCCATGTGGTTATTTTGCCAAGTTCTGAATTGATATGTTCAGTAGCCTCTTCAACGGATTGAAAAGAACTTTCAGACAAGTTGTTATGCTATTATTGAGATCTAAAACATTGTAAACAAATGCAACACTTAAATTTAGAGTCCAGTTGGAAGATGAAACATAGCGAGAACAAAGGAGATACACGGTAGCATTTATTAATTGAACACTGAGTATTTGGGAGAGGAATTTAAGCTGTTGGTCTCACTTTATGTTCAACGGAAATAACTTATTTCAGGTGGTTGAAATATTTTATGTCATAACATTCTGAATCTAAAATATGGCAATGAATGTCTGTGTTAATCGCCAATTTTGTATTGCAGGGTGCACAATACGAGACATAGTTACAAATATAATGAGTATGAAGGGAGACAAACAGGAGGGATACATCCGGTTACAAGAAACAGGGGGAACCGTGCAGATGTACAATGCTTGTGATGACCAAAATAGCAACTCTCACTCAGTAGCAAAGAAAGAATATGATGACGCTAAAGAAAAGAAAAAGGATACCAAGACGACATATAATAGAAGGAAATTGCTCACGTTCATTTCCCTGAATCTGCTGCTGATTACTGGCTCCATCATTTACAGCGTACTCCTTAGCTTCTTTCCACTTGTGGTTAGTGAATGTTTGGCAATCAGACTGGGCTTGAGTCCTGACAGCATATCTTAAAAGGTCGTTTAGGAAATGATTTGATCAAATTTCTATTCAACTGTCGATATTCATTTCAAAAGTGTTTGCCACTATGAGTTACTAAATTTTATATGATAAATATCTTTTCATGTTATAAGAGGCAATGCTCTCGGCTGGCTCCTAGGTTTCCTCGAAATAAGAAAGCAATGTATTCATTCCAAATCATTTTTCAGACATCTTAATCGATTTCCAAACTTCATTTTAGTTATTTTTCTTATGTATAAACGACATTGCTGATGCATACGTAAAAATGTTTTACTCGTCTTTTTGCAAACAACACCAACCTACCTTTTCTAAATAAAGGCACGACTGAGAATTAAATACGAATATAGTATCATGTTGAGTAGTTTTAGACTACAATTCTAGGATAATGCCTATCTGTCAATATTGAGGAAAATTACCTAATTCATTGCATTTGACTCTGACTGAAATCACGTGAATGGTTATAGAGACCTTTGTCATAACGATCAATGATACCCCCATTCTTAGAATATCACAGAGAAAATGTCTTGGAGTTTGGATATATACCATCCTAAATTGAAAGTTCTATATGCCTTATATATTGCCATACGATAGATTAGGTAATTGGTATTTTAAACAGTTTCAATATTACATTGTCAATTACTTGCATCTAAATTTATATAAGTTTATTTCACTAACTGTAATATGTTTTGGAAATCTGCATCCATAGCTAATCAAGATTCTCTTCAAAATGGTAAAGCAATCGCACGTTTGATCAGTTTTGATGAATATAATGTTACACTGAACCTGTTTTGTGTCATTGAAAACTGATCCTAATTGTAAATATTAATAGCTATTTACCTGGTATTTTGATGTGGAAGATGTATCATATATAGTATCTGTCATTCCTAAACGGGCCGTCTGTTTTAAAGCCGAAGTAAACCCGACAAGAAACTTAATTTGATAAAAAGCCTAAAATGAATAGATGATGTAAACATACATCATATTAGTGCAAAACAACATAGGTTGTGATCAAATAAAAGACAAAGTGCTTCCAATTTTTCGTGAACACTGGGTTGGCCATCTTGGTCAAATAAAACTCTCATAGGGCAACAGAGATGAGACAATGCCCTATAAGGCAATATCAATTTTTCAGTTTGGTACCCCGATGTCAGTATCAGATGTTGTATATTGTATGTGGTGTTGAGTGCTTACTGCTACTGCTATTCTAGGGTATCTTAAAAACAGCTTACAGAGATTTATTTATCATTGCTTTTTAAATGCAGCCTGGAGAGGCTGCTGTGTCATCACTGCTGGAAGGATGACAGCTTACAGGCCAGACATTTCGGTGATATATGTGCAATTGGAACAACAAATTTCATCTACTATTCTGATTAGAATAATATTTTCATGAATACATTTTCATTCCTAACATGTTTCCTGTGGCACAATGTTCTCAGTTTGGGTTTATTTTGGTCTGTATCTCTTGATAAATCATTAAGACCATATAAACTTGAGTCGCAACACACATCTACATGTATTTAAATTCCATACAATCCCTGCGTTATTTTCCATGGAAAAATAATGGTCCATGTCACTTGGAACGACTTTGTCATTAGTATTCGTAATATGCATTTACTACGGTTGTTCATGTGATTAGACACAAAAGCTATCATTAGGTACGCGTTTATTTATGACATATTGTACATTTGATTGACTGCAAAATTAAGTCGTTAACGCATGAATGTTATAGTGTGAATATAAATTTTCTTTGTCTGTGCCGTTTTTTTATAGGCACCAGAACGCTGCTTCCTTATACTTTATTTGGTACATATATGTGGATTTTCAAGATGTCATGATAAATTTCATGTAAACAAACCTTGTGTGAACATCTCACAATGTAGTCTACAAAAACTGACCCTGTGAGGGATATGTTAACTTGGAATTTTGGTGATAATGTTTTACAGATTGGATTTTGGAATAAGATCCGTAACGTTGTTGATATGTGGGCGAATTCAGAATGATATTTTTATACTGTGAAATCCAGGCGTTGTATTTCACACATATGTGTATGTACGGGTACGGGATTTTAGATTGTATCGCTCCTGGCCGAATTCTACATGTATCTAATCTATGAAAAATGAAGAAACTAATTAAAAGCTTTGACATGGTACAAATTAAAATTTTTTTTCACGCTTATGGTTGCTTTTATACATTTATCTGCACATAATTACAGATACTGACACTGTACCTGGCTGTAATATTGGTTGAAAAGCGTTATGCTTACTATAATTTGAAGATTACTTACAAAAAGAGCTATTAGAACCAAAGACACATGTATTTGGAGGTTCTTTTTAACCACATATACAATCTGCTTTAATTCCAGGCAGTACATACGGTAATTCACTTGTGCATATAAAGCCCTTGAACAAACCTGTTATTCTGTTTGCTTACTTTCAGGCGGCATCAATGGGTATCTCTAGCATATGGGTTGGCTGTATCATTGCTTCCTTTGAGGTGGTGTCTTTCGTATTAATGCCAGTATTTGCGGCATATGTAAGTTGAACTGCAAAGTAACTATTTTACACGTTCAGGCACATCACCGCATCAAGAAAGGCGAAAAATCAGAAAAGATTAAAAAGGAAATGAGAAGATATATATATATATATATATATATATATATATATATATATATATATATATATATATATATATATATATATATATATATATTACTACATGTTGTTTTTAATCCTCAGTTGTGGTATATCTGCGCAATCCATGCTCATTAATCGATTATTGACTCACTTGAAGTAACACTCATTTACATGTGTATCTTCACTTATACATTTTTCACATATTGGGATTAGGCAGAAAGCATGGGTGTGATTTCGTATTTTCGGCCAGTTGCAAAAGTGTCATTCTCTCAGAAAAGTACATGAACGAAACTGCCATGTTAACACATTATCTTGAATCTTAATTCATGTGCTCTCTTACCTTGTCATTTTTTCTCAGACTGATGTACCAAAACACAATGTTTCCGCAATTATGCTTGCCTGCTTTAACGTCACTTTTCTGTCTCTATTTACCGTAAGATAAGAAGCTGAGGCAACATCCTGTTGACGTTGCGTCGTCACTTTTGGAGTAATATGCCTGCGTGACATGCGATATTACCTTAATATCAGCGATGTTATGTCCCATCGTTTTGGTTTCAAACTGTGCATGGTTCGCGGAAGTACAGACAGTAATATCTGCTATGTTACGATGTTAAAACAGTTAATAGTACTGTCATAATAATTTAATACTGTTCAAAGGAATGAAATTAATAGCCACGGTTGTACAAATTGCGTTACCAGTAAGGTCGACACGATAAGCAGAAGCCACAGCGGTAATAGCAATAATGGTTAGACCACTAACAACCCATAATGATAAAAGAACCATCTTCACAAGGAGATCATATAAATGTTCTATTAAAATGGAATAGTCACATTTCTCTTACATTTCTGATGGGCAATGTGTTCAGATCATTGATAACCTTGTTAAAAAACTTTTCATAAGTGCGTGCTAATGTAAATCAACTATGCTTCAGATGAAACAAATCGGGATCAAATTTATGACACTCGGCGCAGCTTTAGCCCTAGGTTTAGCAACTGTGCTTTTTGGGTACGTATGTATGTATGTATGCATGTATGTATGTATGTATGTATGTATGTATGTATGTATGTATGTATGTATGTATGTATGTATGTATGTTTGTATGTATGTGTGTGTATGAATGAAGTAATGTGTGTATGTATATGTATGTATGTATGTATGTACGTATGTATGTATGTACACTTCAATGGAAAGATCAACAATAGTATGTAGTCACACCGAAGTATTTTTTGGGGTAGCTCTAATTGTTGTTTCCCGTAGATTGGAATTACGCCTTCTATATTTCTTGTGTTCATTTCTCATGGGAACTCACGGATTTCCTATCGTCGAATGAATTGAGATATTGGGCAGGCATAATATCTTGCATTAAGCCTGGTTTGCACACGTGGTCAAGCTATCCGCCAAGAGGTATGCCAATGCATTGGAAAAATGGCAGTGATGTCTTATTAAGTACCGCATAATAGCGCCGATTAATTTATTCCGATAAAATGACAAATAATAAGGTTTAATGCATCATTTTTCTACATTTTGTGGGGAGGAATGACCAAATATGAACCTGAAAAAAGGTCTAATATCCATGCCATTCCCGCCTCCAATATCTTGAAAAAATAATTTGATAATTGTTTGATAATTATAAAAACTGTTGCAAAGTTCATTATATCTTTAACCTGATATCCATAATGTAAGCGCCTCATAAAACTGAAATGCAGACATAAATGAAACTACCCCTACTGTTTGAGGTCAAATGAACAGGATACGTTTTTTTTCTTTAAAAGTGACATAATTTGGTGAAACTGTCACAAGTGTGCAGTACAATTCTATTTTTTCAAAATAATTTAAAATAAGCACTCTTTTGTGGATTTATAATCTTTCTATGACGCTCTTGTAAAGATATATATGTAATGACTACTAGGAAGTGGTTCTGGAAAAAAGACACAAATACAATATTTTATGTACATGCACATTAATACAGACATAATCAAGTGTTCGACGAAGCTCTGTAATATACGCACTGCTGGGGGATTTTTTTCATTGTGGCTCTGTTTCAGAAATGTTCCTCAAATGTAAACTATAACTTCTATAGAAGAACAAAGAACTCATTCAAAATGTCATAACGAACATTTGCATTGCTGAAGGTACGTGAAGAAAGGTCCGGGAGGCAGCACGTTCATAGCACTCTGTATTCTGGTGCGGATGTTTCAAGGCACAGCCTACGGCGCCTTGTTCGCGGCCTCGACTGCCTACATGTCGATCATCTACCCTCAGTACTTGTCTCTCGTTTCTGTGAGTATTGCATTTATTTGCTGTCAGTGCCTGTTATTTGCAGAAATGCAGAAGGAGGCTACATCGGTTGTATGTACGAGGAGGCGAACAATGCAAGTCACTGCATCGCCAAGAGCTGCTGCTATAATCAAAACAAAGGACCTGCTGCATGTAGAAAGAATAAGAGTCACAAGGTCTACAGCCAAGATGCTCTTATGGCAAACACGACAAGTTTGAACTAGGCATAATAGTAAATGACCCTCACATGGATGGTAATATTCCACTTAGGCCAGCTTATGGTGTCTGTGTATTAATATCAATTGCTTTGCTTCAGGATGCACCACTTTTGACAACTTTGACCCCGGTCATTTATTTCTACATCAACAACTAGTGAAACAGGGATATTGCAATATGAAGTTGAAGGGATCGTTTTGTTTTAACTTTCGGGATAAAAATGGAATTTGTCTCCCGGTGGAAGCCGGGGGACATATTGTTTTTAGTGCCTGTTTCTTCCGCTTCTTCTTAATCTTGTTGTTGTTGTTGTTGTTGTTGTTGTTGTTGTTGTTGTTCAGGTTCTTCAACACTTGGTTTCCGTGCGACAAGTCTTTGAAGGACTTGACAGAATTTAATAAAACTTGGTAGGATTATGTATCTGGGCAAGACCTAGGTTGGGATTGTATTTGGATGACCTTGAGCGAATTCTTAAGGTCACAGGGTCACTTATGTGAAATTGGTTTCCGTTCAATAAGTCTTGAAGAACTTGATGGAATTTGATGAAACTTGGTAGGATTATGTATCTAGGCAAAACCTAGGTTGGGATTGTATTTGAATGACCTTGAGCGAATTCTTAAGGTCACAGGGTCACTTATGTGAAATTAGTTTCCGTTCAATAAGTCTTGAAGAACTTGATAGAATTTAATGAAACTAAGTAGGATTATGTATCTAGGCAAGACCTAGGTTGGGATTGTATTTGGATGACCTTGAGCGAATTCTCAAGGTCACAGAGTCACTTATGTGAAATTGGTTTTGTGCGATAAGTCTTGAAGAACTTGATGGAATTTAATGAAACTTGGTAGGATTATGTATCTAGGCAAGACCTAGATTGGGATTGTATTTGGATGACCTTGAGCGAATTCTCAAGGTCACAGGGTCACTTATGTGAAATTAGTTTCCATGCGATAAGTCTTGAAGAACTTGATGGAATTTGATGAAACTTAGTAGGATCATGTATCTAAGCAAGACCAAGGTTGGGATTGTATTTGGGTGACCTCGACCTAATTTCAGGGACACGCGGTCATTTATGTGAAATTGGTTTGCCTGCAATAAGTCTTGAAGAACTTGATGAAAGTTGCCAGAGTAATGTATCTAGGTTAGGGCTAAAATAGGATTGTAGTTTTCAAGCAAACTTGGTCATTTCTAATTTGTTATCACCTGTAGCTTATTCAGAGACGTAAGTGTTCCACCGGGAGACATTTGATTTTCTGTTGGAAAATCTATCTGTTCTAGTTTATTATATAGATATCAGGTGGATTTGAGGTGTTATATAAATGATGCAGTAAATATATGACCCTGACAATAGTAGCTGGCATTTCATACAATAGATGTTTGCGGTTGATATTTCTTAAAGTTCAGAGTTCCCAGCATAAAATCAATTTAAACCATAACTAACTTTTGTAAGTACCCGTCTCGAGTCACGAGAGACATGTTTGCCTTCATACCACAAACCATATTAATCCACTGACATAATAATATTATTAAGTTGTTGGTTTGTCTAATGGATAATGTATTTCTTGGTGGACATTCAAGTCTTGTTATATCTGGTGATGTTCATGTTGATAGATTTGTCACGATTTGGAGAGTTTTCAACGTGGACTCACTGACCACGGTATTGACACGTAATGGTCTCATACTACTATGACATTAGCGCTCAAACTGGTTAACCTACAAACTAGGTGAGAAAAAAGACATAGCATTGCGGGTGTTTTGCTGTAAGAGCCCTATCCGGTAGAAAATATGGCTGTTAGGTGGATGTATCAAGTCTGAGAGCACATTGCCAATCTATAATTCAAAACCAAGCACCTATGTCGTACATAACGGCCCTGCCATGAGATCTTTGTCCTTCCGCTGGACCTCTGCTCTGAAACGTTTGGCTGGAACGCCTCGTAGTGCACATATCGGGAAACGAATCATGCAACTGGAGCCCTCACATAAAATCTTTTGGGGCACTTAAATATACATAGTCCTGCCACTCAAATTCGGTAAAGTATGCACAAACTATGACTTGTCATTTCCTCTCTCGTGCAAAGAAAGCTGCATATAAAGAGTCTATTTGCGAAAAGTGTTGGTTGAACTACCCATGCAAGATAAGGGGAACTATGCTGCTAAGAGTGTATTCGCATGGAGTGCGAAGAATTCTAGATCAATCGGCTTTTAAGATTGTTGAACCACACTGAGTTCAAAATTCGCACTAATGTTAGGCTCCTAAAACCATGTCCATATACCATGTTTTACGTCGGAGACACCACTTATATGAAGTCGCTCGTTCAAATTATGTCAGATTGTTAACAATACGGGACACGTTGTTGCTTTTTATTGCCTCTTACACAAGAACTTGTCCGTACAACTAGTGCCTTTTTTATCTTCCACATCGAGTCTAATACGTTGTTCAAGATCTAAATCAGCCTGGCACTTGCGTTTCATCTCTCCCTAACACATTCTCACACATCAACGATGATTATGTTTCGACAGGCGACCTGTAATCAGCTTGATAAGTGAGACACTGATAAGAAATTCGTCTCTAGTGCCACTCTTAGGCCTGATTATGGGTGCTATTTGCATGGGATATCGATCATAGTTTATATTTAAAGGAATTAGTGGTGGAGCAAAGATACAATCTAAGCTTTCTCGAGTGGTTAGGTATACAAGTAGGCATGGGACCTATGTCCTCCGTCACAATAATTAGGATGGTGGACATAATGTTAGTCGTCCTTGCCCCAGATGTTACAAAAACTTGTCAGGGGATCTAAATATAGTTATTCCCTATGCAAAATGCAGATGTCACCAGCCTTAATAAATATAGACCTAAAGCATCCTGCAAGGATAAGTGTTTAACAATGATCCAAACCCATCATCTTTCCAGACTGCAGAGTTCCTACCGGCGTTAACTCCCTGAGATACTGGGATTCCAGAACAATTTGCATGCCTCACACAGGGTCAATCCATGTGTGTCAGGTTACCGAGCCCTCGATTCCGACATTTAGAGAAGGGGGGGGGGGCAGCAAACATGACATCATTTACTGAATTTTGGACCATTTGGTGCCTTACTTCTTGCAGGACTTCATTCGAGCCAGTCAACTGTCCCCCCCCCCCCCCCCCCCAGGACTTCGGTTGTTTAAGAAAATGTCATACCTCCCTTATGTCCTCCCCTGGGCTATGGTATGCACTGCAGGTTGTTGGGCATGCCATGCATCAAACCTTAGATAAGCAAATTGGCTGTGCGATAGTCCTCTTCAGAGAATTGAACTTCATACACCTTCTTGCATTGCCCCTTATCCTGGCCATCCATTGCCTGGAAGTGTTATTACTAGGATTAAACTGCTGTTATGGCTTCTGTGAGGCTAGATGGGCCACGATTCATCACTTTGTAGGCTGATGGTTAATACAGTTTAGGGATAAGGGAGACCTACATAAAGCTAAGGAATCAGTAACTGGTGAAGCAACTATCCACACTGAAATTGACTGTACAGTCAAAATAAACCCCAGTGCAATGGATTGCACGGATTATACTGAGCAGTTTTCAAACACGCTCGTAAAATTATTTGCATAACTGCAGGTGAATAGTCATCAAAGACAGATGAAAATATCTCCACAGCTACAGCAGAACAGCTGTCAAATACGACTTTTAAAATGTCTGTGCAACTGCATTTGAAGGGTTGTCATAAATACCAATGGAATTGAAGTCATAGAAGTACCTGGTGCCTGAACACTTCGTCATCATGCCCTTCACTGCAAAGAACAGCTTCAGCACGGAAGTGTCCACTACCGTCAAATCTCACTCGAGAAAACTATCAGTCCCTGCTACATGCCATGCACACCAAGCCAATATGATGGGCAGTAAATCCAGCTAGGGCTGTGTGTCAAGCGATTGATTACGTTTACCGCCCCCTGGCTCTCACATTAAAATAGCATTGTAGTTCCCCAGACTCGTTTTAGGTGAAAAAAATGTTTGTAGCAAAATGCTAAACCACTGCACTGCTTTCAGCTTTTTTTTTCTTTTTCAGGTATTTGTTTTTTGTTTTTTGTTTTCGTTTGAAAAAAAAATTGACATGTACTATTTAACACATTCGTACAATGATATGTTTTACACACTATTTACCTAATTATCTGTTTGGGCGCCAGATATAATTTCTTTCATGCTATTCATTTACCGTAGAAATCATACGAACTAAGCTTTTGATCTTCATGAAACACTGATGTGATAAGAGATAATTTCTTGATGCATAATTGTAATGCTACAATACATCAGTAGCTGTGACAAAAATTTATTTGTTGTTTTTCGCATCAAAACAGAGCCTGATAGAGATAATAATGCAATGTGCCGCTGGAATTGGTGTTTTCATCGGTGGTATACTCTTTGAGGTGAGTATTATACATTTTTTTTCTGAAGTGCAATGAGACTTTTACGTAGATGTGGTATCTAAATTCTGGTAAAAACAAAGAAATCTGACTGGAATATTTTTAGGTCCGTTCAGAAGGCTATTCGAAAACAAAACAAAAATGAAAAGAAACCAAAAAACACACACAAACAAACAATAAACACACAAAAAGACAGAAAGATGATAGACCAACTTGAGCCACAAACGATGTTTGCAACCGCCACTTTGTGTGTTCAGGTCACCCCGAAAAAGTTATGATTTCTATTAAAGTAGAATGTATGGTTCATTTTGCCATTCAGGATATTTGCGTATCTTGTCTCTGTTGCTCAATAAAGTGTAATCTCCCTGCACTCGAAACGTGGATGCTGCAAATAGTAAAAGGAGAAGAAGCAGGCAAACAGACCAGTGGGGGTGGCGATGGACTTTGTGGGTAGGAGTAATGATTCCAGCAATGAGCTCTTCAGTTCAAAAGATAGAAAATGGTGTCTAAACAATCATTCAAATTATATAATCTAACTGACGGTAAACACTCCGGTACAGGAGGAGAAGAAAATATGAAGGAGCCTATTGCAGGGTAATCATAAAGCACAATGGCATGGTCCTAGTGAGGAATTATAACCAAAATTTGTAAGCTATGATCCATGACACCCCCAAAGGAGCATTTGAAAACACATGAAGATAGAATATACCATAATTCAAAAAAATACATCAAAAGAAAGTTATGTGCTGCTTTTATGACAAAAAAGAGCTAAGTACTATATTGCCAACAGCAAGTAATACTGTTTCATATATTAAATGTCTTTCAATGTCCTTAAATCAATCCTTAATATTGTATAAACAATATACATTCGGAAAACAACCATTATAATTATTTTAGTTTTTTCTTGTTACAACGTATCACACATTAAATAAAACAACCGAAATGAGTAAAATTATGTAAACAAAAACAACATACACTAATGTGTTGACAATCAATAGTTTGACAAATTAGAAAGTAAAAATAAAGGTCTCTATGGGAGCAGGTATATGAAATGCGCATTTAAATAAAGGAAGGATCCGCGTTTGAATTAAAAATAAATGTTAAAATACCATCAAACAACGATTGATCAAAAGCGATATACCCATTTCGAATTTCCGTAAATCATTACTCAAAATTGTAAATCAATTTTAAAATGACCTGTAACGGCACTGAATGTGCAGCAGTTCATACACACCATGTTGTATTTAAATAAAGCACACCTAGCACCACTGAAGACATAACGTGGAACTTGTTAAATATAGTCTCAAATCTAATATCTATGCACACTATAGCATATTATTCATTTTGACACCTTTGAATGTAGCCCAGCGAAATAGGCACAAGGCCTTTTGTCCAGGGAGATATGCCCTATGCTGACAATGCCCTTGGAAATGGACACTTTTTGTCTTATTTCAAGTGACACCCACACGAAAAAGCTCAAGACGCATATTTGCTGATTTTTTTAGAGATATGGATACCTTGCACCTTTTGTCATCACCGGGGGAATGCTTATATGCGTCGGTGTGATCGGTTTATGCACTACTACATCCCCAAATGGTAAGCAAATTATGCATGCTCTATTTGCCACATTTTTCAAAGAAAAGCTAAGCTCATAACAATGCCCCATAAATAAAATGATACATTTGCCGTCATTCACAAACTTATGAAAAATACAGTACATGACATCATTCAAGAGTCACTGTTCATGACACGACCAGCATATCCATATAAAAATGGAGGAGCCAATTATAGGGTCAGCCCTCGGGCAACCCAGGGCAAAGGAATGGGAATTTTATCATGCATATCAGATAGCGGGTTACGGCTAATCGCCACCTGCTCCATGTCCTGATTGTAGGTCATTTAAACGGACCCTCGCTTTACCGGGATCCCAATGCACTGCATGCCAACCCCCCCCCCCCCCCAAAAAAAACCCGGGGATTTTCCTACGCAAATGAGACAGCGGGTACGAGTATATGGACACCCGTTCACCTGCCTATTAATGAATGATTAAACCCCAAACCTACTTTATACAAATATATGAAGACATGATTAAGAAAACTTTTCTTCCCCAGGTAGCAGTCTATCCAATGCGATGCAACTCCAATACGTGGAGGGTTTTTTATTTATTTGTATAGACCAAAGTACAGGTCATAAAACAATAAGTTAATAATGGTCAAATAAAGATATTTCTTATTGCTTAAAAAAAACTGGTGCAACCGTTCAGATACCTGAACGATAAAGTCCCTAGGATATTGCATACACCACCAAGTTAAACTGTTGGAATCCCCAAACCAAATAGCATTTAGAACCAAAGGATATGAATATTCGTTTATCCTATTCAGCATATACTTGTGGAAAAACGTAATTTTACATATCGAACAGTCCGCAAAGAATCTTTAAATCAAAATTACAGAATAGCAGTTTTCGGTCAATAATACACCTGGTTATTTCTCACATGGCAAAAGTTTCCCTGGCGTGTCATATGCAGATACACTTGAGATTATGTTGCTATATTGTCATTTATAGAAAGTTACAATAACCCTCGCCTCAAACTGTGGCTGCTCCGGTGCAGGTAAAAATATATAACACTTTTCCTTAGCCTGTCCCCGTTTTGAAAGCCACAGAAAATTATTGAACAATTGGTGTCACATCCTAGCACCATAAACCCAAGCCTTTTTCTTCCATCTGGCTAACGACGTATTTTAACATGCATTCGCCGCAGTAATAATGAACTTTCTACTGATTCCAAATAGGTATTTTTGACGCAGTTCAGGGCTTAGTTGCAAGAACACGAAGGTGTAATTTCTGATCACGCACTCACAGCGCAATGCTATTTTTGTAGAGTTATATGTAGCGTGTACTTTTTTAACATATCATTTGATAGAATCTCGTTTGATTAAGTATGTTTTATACTCTATGTCATATCTTGTGTGTCCATACATTCATCTGCGTAACCACCGAATTAGTCTACTTTGGCAATGCAGTTGAAAAAAATGAAGTCCTAATGTTGCATGGAATGATGGTGCTTTAGAAAACCTAGGTTGGGGTAGCATGAGGGTAAAATTGGCATTGTTTATAAGGAAGTATGACAATTTTTATAAATATGATTTGAGATGTTACATTTTGAATATATTTAGTTCATGCTTTCGTATTGATTCTAAAAGATTGTGAATCGAATTATTCAAGACATTGGGAAAAGCAAGGTAACCAACAGTGATTGTGACATATGCTCCGTGGGAAACTGAGTAAAGGTTCTTAGCATGAGGGTAGTCATATATGGATAAAACTTCAATGTAAGACTCTAAGATGAATTAGAATTACCATGTCCATGCACAACAACGAAATAAATAGAGTACCTTTGCTTCGTCTCAGATGGTGAAGACGAATATGAAAAGGATTCTCTTGAAGGAGCGTCCTACTTCTCCCTCATCAAACAGCCAGATATAGCCGTTATCTACATATTGCAGGTTATGAGCGTAACAGCAGTAGGCTACTTTGCTCCCAGCTTGCCAATTTTCTTGGCCTTGCAGGTATTGTACTTGCTTGTATTCAGATGTACATGTTATGAAATTCAAGGATTTAAGGTATCCTCAATATTTCATAAACAGCAAAAACAACATTACGAAATCAACAGGACATTCTGACGGATCTGCCAATTAAATCACCTAAGGGACTGAAAATATGTGGTCTCAATAGGAAGTGCTCCTAATAAGCATGTAATTTAATTAACAGTAGACAAAATTGGGTGTGTAAGTTGGTGGTCCTAATAACAACCACTTATGCGCCACTGAACATTAATACATATTTGTAAGATACACTGATCAGTGACTGTAAGCAAATGAAATCTAACCATCTAATTAATACCACCTTTTCATAAAGCAAACAAGCAAACCAGCCAGAGAAATAAAGGTTACTAAAAACTAACTCCATGTGATTCACTCATATGATATCTTGAGTAAATGGAAGATGCAATTGGCACGTAAAAATTCTAATACCTCTTATAAACATGGCGGCCTTTAAACTAATAACTTCACCACTGCATTGAGTCCATATTAATATATATATCTATATATATATATATATATATATATATATATATATATATATATATATATATATATATATATATATATATATATATATAATGTCTGTTTCTTGTAGTTTCATTTAACACCTACGATCATCAGTATTGTCTTTGGGTCGACTAGCCTTGCCATGATACTTGGAACAGTAGTATGCGGCTGTATATCTCAGAAAAAGGTAACATGTGACTTTATTATACGTTTCAATGGACGTTATTAAAGTGACACCATCTTTAAACAATTTCATTTAGATGAAAGTCTCCAATGAGAATATGGGTGCAAATTAGGCTCTATGTGCATATGTCAACGAAAAACAACATACCGTAAGGTGCCTTTGGACTTGACAAGGCACACATATAAAATATTAAAAACTAAAAAGTCGAAAGGAAGTCAACTGATAGTAGCACAGCACGGGAAAAACGATTTGTACTCTGAAATGCTGCTGGCAAAATCTGCAAATGGAAATTACTCATGGCAATCGACTTTAGTATTTTCCACCGGTCATTTTTGTTGAATGAATCTGGATTTTCATGCATGATTGAGGAAGAGGGGTTTGCCACAAATGCGGCTTGTTGTCAGGCAATAGTTGTTTCTGTGTATAAAGAGCTGCTCAGAAAATCAATGTGGTGACGTAAAATTTAAGTGTTGCTCCAGCAAATAGGGGAGCTTTATGTTTAAAATTTCTTTAAATTTTATTTAGTCGTTAAACATCACAGCGGCGTTCTCATCGAACCTATCGAAAATAAGCATGACCCATAATATAAGCTAGTGTTACATTTACAGAAAAACATAAATGTCATTCTCGTCAAGTATATTGTCATATTTTTAAAATTATATTGAAATGTTATTTTCTCTTCAGCCCGAATGGAACATTAATCTGGTTGTTATTGGGAATATATTGGGTGCTGTTGCAATATGTTTTACTGGTCCTGTACCCATTTTCTCAATCAGGTATGTTCATGGCTTAATGTATGCCCCAGTGCATGGGTTTTAACTACAGAATGCTGAATCTGACGAAGACTTAGTTAGGAAAAATATATTTCCACTCACAAATAATTTGTTTTTAGAGCCATGCAGGAGTACATCTGATAATCCAGACTACTAAATGTACCTAGGGATTGACAACATAGTCACTCGGTTGTTGACAAACGTGTCTTGATTTTGATATGAAAATAGTCACTGAAGTATATGTATGATAAAAGTAAATTGACATGAAACGTCAGACACACATATGCAAGCATTCTTTGCTCTACACTTTGTAAACTCAATGTATTGCGCTATCCTGTGGAAATCTAGCAATGTTCCATTTCACACATGAAGGGACTCACGGTCTTGCTATAACTCTGTGAAAAGCTACGAATATTTTCCATCAGTGTTTATACCCAGTAGTTTGCCTCGAAAGTGTGTGACGGCACTTCTAAAGTAGCTCAAAGCTTCCATTCAAATTATCAAGAACACTATCATTAATTTGGTAAATAATATAATCTAATGTACTTGAGAGAATTCTGGTGTTGATTGTGTCTCATTTCTAACTTTTCATACTTGTGTAGCCATAAGTTGCTGCAAATTGGTTCAGAAGCTTGATGTTATTATCATGAATTGTCTCACAGACCGTCACCCATTCCTGTGTTGAACGTGAGAAAATGCCATGCTTGGCTGGCACTATAAATGAAATGAATTGTGCTGATCCTTTGGTCACGGGGTCAGTTGTTTTATTCGCAATGAATGGAGCATCATGAAACCACATTAGTTTCCAACTTTCTGACAAAAAATACTCTATCTGGACAGCCGCTTATAGGTCCTCACACATTGGCTCAAATGTCACCATGACGATGTTTAGAAATACAGATTCTGTTTCATGAATAAAATGGGTACAATATTTATGACATTCCTTTCTACATAGGTTGTGTCCACGAGACATGCAAATTCGTTCAGATAGAGAACAAAAACAGATGTAACTAAAATAGTTGTTCCTCCCCCCACCACACACACACACACACATCACATTTTCCCTAACCGAGTGTGACCCAAACCCATGTGCAGAACACTTTTCGTTGGTGTATTTTTAAATGATGTTACCTGGCAATTAAGCTAACAGTATATTTCCTTGTTTGCAGACCCCAATTGTGGTTAGCAGTGACATCCTGTTGTTTTGCGTTTTTCCTCCTTGCTTCTAACGTAGTGATTATCCCAGTGACTGTCAACTCGGCCAGGTGAGTTTAACGGTTGCTATTATGCCAATGAAAGGAACTTGTTATCCTAATGACTGTCATCATAACAGAGTTGCCTCACTTTTATAAACCAAACAAAAAAAAAGCATAAACTGTCATTCTGATATTATACCATTCAAAGGACTTATTACCCTAGACACTGCCATCTAGACCTAGTCGTCGTTTTGTGATCATACTGATTGGAAGACTTTTTATCCGAGACACTTTCATCAGACCAGGCTGCTCCTTTTATGTCATACCAATTAAAAGGACTTTTTATTCCCAGTGCTGTCGCAAAACCAAACTGTTCTCATCGCTTTAATACCATTTCAGAGACTTTTCACTCAAGAAACTGCAATCAAGCCTAGTCTATCCCTTTATAATTTTACCAAATAATAGGAATCTATAACAAGCAGTTTATCCCTTCGTTATTATGCTAATTTAGCAAGTCTTATTATGCCAGAGACTTCGCCAAGATCGCTCTATCTATTTGTTATTATACCAATTAAAAGGACTTATTATGCCAGAGACGTCCGTCAAGCCCGCTGTGTATCCATGTTGTTATACACCTGGAAAGGACTTATCGGGGTAAAGACCACTATGAAGACCGTACGGTCCAAGATTGGTCTATCTATTTGTTATTGTGCCAACTAAAAGGACTTCTAAACAGTATGCCAGATACTTCTATCAAGGCCACTCTGTATTCATGTTGTTACACAACTGAAAAGGACTAACTAGGGCAAAGACCACCATGAAGGCCATGTGGTTCCTTTTTTCTTATAGCGGCTGAAGGAAGTAATTACCTGTGTCATCTGTGTCCATTTATTATTGCGCCAAATAAAGCAAATAGGCACTTTTCTTTTTGAGACTAGTCGACAGCAATCAGTAATTTGACGCGTCCTTTCCTGATAATTGTGAAGACAAATCATGCAAGTAAAAGCATTATTATTTGGTGCATTTCAAGTGTGCCTAGGTAATCCTTTAGGTAGCAGGGTTTTTTCGTCTGATAAAAAGATAATATGGTTCATTAGAAACAATGTTGGCATTCTCTGATATATTTTCTAAAAACACATTTGTGAATATCCACTGATGAGGCAAGTTTTTGCAGATTCAATGGATAGAAGTACAATCAATAGAACAATGCATAGGTCAAGACATTGCACGTTTAAAAACTCTGCGGAACTTACAAATTTCCAGGCTTCTCTCGTTTGTTCTTTGTTGATTATATCCTTTACCTTGTAAAAAAAAAAAAGAGAAAGGAAAACTTGTTAAGTAAGTACAACACATTGAAAGTATTTACATTCATCGATACTGGTTGGGACACATGGTCAGATCATGTAATTTGGAAAGCGGCTATGACACCTTCTGACAGGAAAATACACTTTTTATTAGGGACTTCATTGCTGGACAGGGGGTGTACCCTTGGGATATTTGCAACAGTACTACATGGGCGACACAGTCAGGAGCTACACCCTTAGCAGCAATAGTGACACACTACGGTGCCGGACAAAACTATTGTGCCTGCTACTTAGACTCAGATTCAGAACTAATTTATTTGACAAAAAGAAACCGAGTGGTACAATAAAAACATGAAGTTATATAAAAGGAACGAGACTGGTAAGAAACGTGCAGAATATATGTATATATAAAACCATATTACCAAGACCAAGACTGCTATATGGATGACCCTAAGGGTTTAATATCCGCTATCGTTAGGGCTTCTACTGAAGTTGACTGAATTATTTATGAGCTATATCTTCCATAATTCATCAAAGTATATCGCCTACCATTTTTTGAATACGTCAAAATACTGTACAGAGTTACTCATGAGATGATGTTTTGCATTTTTAGAGAAACCAGAGTGGGAAAAAATTATATCACTATGTGTTGAGTTCAGTATTTTAGACATGAGGAAATGGACATAATTTTTCGGCTGAAGGATGAGAAGGGGTGTCTTAATGGGGACATGGTGATCCCTTATTGGGTATGCATGACTGACTTGTATAAGGGAAATATATATTGTTGAAATAGCAAGCAGTTCATTTTTAATGTAGGAAAAAAAGGAAAAAATGATGGATTTTTTATGGATAAGGTCTTTTACCATCAGGAGAGTTCATAGTTTTAAAAGAGGTTCAGTATGAGCAATATAATTCACTAGACAGATCAAGCGGATGGCGTTTATTTTGTAGCATGACAATTTGATCACATGGAAGTCACCATATGAGAATAGTATACTATTCATGGGGCAAAAAGAGGGAACTATAAACTAGTAAGATTCCTTCAGTGGGTATAAACGTTTGAAGGCGTCTTAGGATGGAAATTATTCTTGAGAGTTTATTGCCTACCTTGTTTATGTGTGCAGTTCCTTGTTGAATCAGAATTTTATCATGGGCAGCGGTCAGCAGCCAATGAGATGGCTGCATTTTAATCTTTGACCAGTGTTAGTATCAGCACTAACCACACCTACATCAAACAATTTATAATGAACCTTTATTTCTTTATGAGGCCGACTGACATTTATCCATCGAAAAGATGCTATACTTTTTTGTTTCTAATCTCCAAATTTAAAGCAAAGAGTTTTTGATGTGACAGTTTTTTGAGGCAGGTCGAAACGCTTTGTTTTATACCTACATGGAACGCCGTCATTTAATAAAATTGCAAACTTCTATTTGGAACAGTTGACGTGCCATTTCCACATTTTGGCATTCCTAATCGATTCAAAATGTGATGTGAAATTTGAACACAGTGTTTACTCATGGTCCAACAGTGTCTCTGTGTGTATGTGTGCGTTGTGTGATGCTGTAAGGTTGGTAGAATCAATGGAACTCTTTGCTTGCATTAACTTACGAACACTTATTTTCAGAGTGGTAATTTGGCACTAAGCGAAATAATTGCAATGAAGTGCCACTTTACTCGGAGATCCTGATAGGTGGCTAGTAGACCAGTGTAGGCCTATCATGCGGAAAGTGCTATATAGGGGGTAATTATTAGAGTTAAAATTTTTGGAAAAATGCCTGTATTTAGCGATTATTTAGCTATCATAGCCAGTGGTTCTGAAACTACTGAATTGATATTTTTGATAAGCTTAGTTGAGATCTCATAGTGACTGGGACTTGTCTTGGACATCATATTTTTTGTATAATTATTGAGTGTCGTATGCCAAGATATTTCGAAAGACAAAGTTGTTCCCTTTATGTTTCTAAAAAGTTTGGGTCCTGTATTTGTAAAGAAATAATTAAAGCGGTCTACTATTTCACTTCTAGTCGTCACATTAACATTATTGATTTTGAAGAAAAAAATAAAGAAACTGTTTCATTTTTACCTAAATTGAGAATTGATTTGATAACATCCTGCGTTTATGAATCCTTTTTAAACTTTTAAAATTCACGGCTATAATTATCTTGTTTGACTAGACGAATGTTTCTGTCCAGAATTTGATTATATATGCTTAAATTGATTTCTTGTATTATACAAAGCTCTATATTGATTAGTGTTTTTAAGTTGTATGCACAAGGTATCGCGAAATATAATGGACCACAAAATGTCATTTGTTATACGGGAAGGGATTCTATATTTATATTTAATAAACTTAATACAGTCAGGCCGCCTTCAACTGTCACTTGATAATCCGGCACCCTTGAATTTCGTCACTGGCATGTTAATTGCAGAACAAAAGGGCTTTTTTCAATGTAATTTGCCTCTTTAATCCGTCACTTGATATTCAATGGAGCATTTACTTTGCAATAACATACCTTATTGCGCCGCACCGCAAAATCAACAATCACCTGATGTGTTCCAAACAAGTTCCGAGTTGATAAGATGTTTAATTGTTCCCGCCTTAAATGATTAAATTTCATTGCTTTGGCCAGAATCCAATTAGGGATTTTGTTGTCACGACGTAGCAAAAGTTCGGCGCAGAGAAGAACAGTTAAAAGATATGAAAAGTGAGCGCATTAAACAAAAAAAAAAAAAGATTTCGGATTTCTTTGTGCCAAAATAAGCTATTAAAAGCAAAATATGTCCAAATACGTGTGTGAGATATACATTAGGGTTGGGTCATTTATGCCCGCTCGCTCCAGTAATTTTGTACGTAACATTAATTATACATATGGATATGAATACACTGAATAAAGTTTTTGTTCGCTATAATTTGCACGTTAGGTTTTTAAAATTTCATATAATTGGTAATACATGTATGTGATTATGTTTTTATTTACTCATTGTTAGGTGCAAAATTGGTATCTTATTCTCTATATATCCTGGTAATTATACTGTGATTTGTTAATCTGGCAGCCTTGCTAATCCGGCAAAATGACCAAAAACAGATGGTGCCAGATAAACGCGGCCTGACTGTAGTTTGAATGGGAAGATATTTCTGTTTTTCCTCTCTGGTAAAATATACTAAATTAGCGCAATTTGGATTTGGATTGTCGCTCTGGTCTTCGTCTAGGTGTTCATATGTATCAAGTTCTTTTAAATCATTTACGGAAGTATTGACTGACCTTTCTTTCTTTATTGGGACGTTTACATATTCAGCAAGACTGAGCATCTGGTGTTTAGTCAAGGCACGAAAGGCAGAGAAGATGATCAGATATTTGTGACAAGATTATACCAGACAGACAAGTTTTATGGAATTAGAAAACGGTGCAGAATATATCATTTAAATTGCGTTTTATTCAGAAAAGCGGGTAGGTGGTGTGATCCTAGGTAGAAAATCATGATCTATGTTTAAATGAAAAAATTCTGAATATTTTTCTCAGGTATTTGTTTTAAGCAAATTTAAGTGGAAATTCACAACAAGAAATCCGAATTCTCTTTTGATAAAATTGTTATTATAAGAGTCATTTGTGAAAAGGTCAATATTTTCATTTCTGTCTCGGTGGGTCTGTATATGTGACATAGTGTAACTTTCATTTTTAATTCATCACCAAAAATATCCATGAACTCACTCCCCTATGTTTTGTTAGGCGAAAAGAACTCTCTGATGGCGTTCTCAAACGTTTTGTGACAAAAGGCCATGTGAGTTACATGTGCCCCCCCCCCCCAAGGGGATGCATATATGATTATCTGATTATCTGAACTGAAAACTGAAACGTCGGGATTGATCCTATTCAACCATTTTGTCCGGAAAAGATGTTGCCCTAAATTAAGAACTGCTTTTGTATAAATCTTTAACTAACACTTTTATTTCATTAAATTGTGCATTTTGGTTTTGAGTGTTTAATCCTACGACTGGCAGAGTCTGATTGAACGTTTCTGGGTACTGTGTTATGTTTTTTGTTCCAACATAACGAGAGTTGGAAGCTATCCAAATTGGTTATAGAGGTCTTCAACATTATACAGTAAATAATTCAGATTGTACCTTGTTATACAACTGAAGTTACACAGAAAATCGTTTTTCTGAATTGGAATTATGAATATAAAAATTCTATGCAAAACGATCTGAAACTTTAACTGACACAGCAGAACAGGTATGGAGGTGCAAGACTACACAACATCGAGAGCCAAAAGAAACTGTAATGTATGAAGTACACCACGAAAATAATTACACAAAAGTAGAATGACAAGGAGTGAAACGAAGTGTGCCAATATACACAGTGGACACTGAAAAGTGCTATGGAACTACCGTCCAGCTTAAAAAGACAGAAAAACGTTTCGTTTTTCCTACTAACCGAGGGAAAATATATGTACACAAATAAATTAAAGAAATATTCAGTATTCAACCTTAAATTTGCATCACTTCCCAGACCGGGGTAGACACTACCGCTGCTACCCTTGAAGCCGCATTTGACTGTGATACAATGCTTCGGCATAATACATTAAAATATACAGTCAAAATTTTATAACTTAGGTGAGGTATAAAAAAGAAAAAAAAGAGGTAAAATTAGGAGATTGGAAGGCAGTGGATTGAGACTTCAACTAAAGGGTTATGGTCTCGGGGAAAAAATAATAATATATATCAAGAAGCAAATTTGAAATGCCGATAAATTCACGATTAATACATTATGAGTACATGTACTGTTTCATTAATCAATAAATGCCGTTTCCACATCACATTTTAAAAGTTGTGTTGCAATTTTGTCTCCTTGGTGACATGAGAGTATTTTGGATCTCGTCATAGGCCTGACAGTTGCGGGTCAGGCCATGGTTTCAGATATTGTATAGTTTATTTCGGCCCAGTGGGTAATTCTCCCCTTTCATCCAACAATTCTTTCTTTATTGGCGTTATTACGGGTGACAGATCTGAAGTAATGGGTACTCTCTTTGGATGATTTGTCAAGTTCTTTGCTCCGTTGAGCCATCGATTGCGTTGGTTTAGAGCCATGATGTGTACAGTAAGCCCGGCATCGTTTTGTTGGTTGATGCGGTCATGAGTGTATTCTTTGCATCAAAAACTTGAATTAAGTTTTTTTACAGTTTTAGGCACGCCCGTTTTGTGTCTTTGACCTTCGCTTCGGCGGGACCCTTGAACCCTTGTATAATATAAGTTCCATTTTCTATCGGCAATGTCCTTGTCAATTATTTTCACAGACAGCGCAGTTGATTCGCCATGGCTGTAAAAAAATATTATGAAAACCATCCAAGTGTTTTGGCAATCGAGAACAGCTGTTAAAATTTTCATGAGTTTTGTTTCAAACATGTAGACCATAAAACTGTTCAACAAAAGATTCATAACCTGAATCGCCATACTGCAACACGATATGATCAGATACTTGCTACAACACTTGTCATTGCAAGTGAATTACTAGTCCCTCAAATATGTATTTATTTAGATGTGTAGATATAGCTCTTTTTCCAGAAAAAACTCAGTTGGCGGCAGTTATTCCAACTTGTAAAAAAAGAATGCGCTAAAAAGAAGAAAATAACAGTCCTGTCAGCATTTTAACTGGCACATCCAAAGTATCAGAAAAGCTCATTGAGTCACAGCTGTCACATTGAATATTTTTAAAAGACAAAGAAAAAAACTGGGACGATGAGAAGTGCAAATGTTACTTTTGTGAATTTAATCTGTGACATATTAATGTGTAGGACTTGAGTGCAGCATAGCTCTGGTCCACTTTATTTATTCATTTTTATTTTTTGTCATACATGTGTTTTTTTCTATTATTTGAACATTTTATTACTTATCATCATCTTACATGGTACCCTAAAAATGTGTCTCATGTTATCATTTTATGTATCTATGAAAACCTGGTGAAAATACCTGTGCTCAGCTAATATTGTACTTTTAACCAAACTGAGAATAAATAAACATTCGTATCTTGTATATGTCACAAATTAGTTTGACAACCTCAGAAGAAAATCATTCTTAATGCCTTCTACATTGTCACTGCTGTCTTGGACACTATTTTCCAAACGTATGAGCTTATTTTCCAGTGAATCCAATTGGGTTTAATGACATTCATTTTATTTGTCAGTTTTTTTATTTCTTCAGGTACGACTTGTCTTGTTGCAGCAAGTGTCTTTGGAACAATGTTTTTGATGGGATTTTTTAAACTTCTTTGCCTTCACTATTGCTTTCAGCCCCAAACATGGTGAAACAGTGCGTCAAAGTTAAAAAGTTTAGTTTATGTGCATTCAGTTGTTTTCTGCAATGGCACCACTGTCTTAAACCAGCGCTACACGAATCCCGAATAGGAGATTATATAGGAATTAAATAGGAATTTAAAGGCCTCTAACAGCAACTATCATGACATGGGAAAAAACGCCATATCTTTTGCCCAGTGACTTTCCTTAAAATAGGTTGTACCACATAAGGAATAATGGAAGAAGCACGATGATGAAGTAAAAAGTCCAGATTGTTTCATAAGAGAGACAAACCTAAGTTAGTTTACTCAACATGTCCCAGATTGCATCCTGGCAGCGTCTGTTCTAACACTCTAACAGTGCATACTGTGGCCTCATGTGTTATAGTGTGTGCGCAGTAAAAAACAAAGGAGATTATTTGCCCAACTGCCTACACAGCTTGTATTTTTCTGTCGCCAGTACCTTACTCTAACCCATACCTGGCCTGTTGCTTTCCCATGCAAACTGGTCTACAGCAGCCAGAAGTTTAAAAGTCATCTGTTACGTCAATTTTATTATATATTTTACTTTTTCCAAAAAAGAAAGAAGCAAATTCCAGAGATCCTTGCAGAATAGTATGCGAATAGCGAACGTACTCCTCCTTTGGCAATCAGAGCCAGTGTGCGTGGAGGAAAGCTGTTGAATCAGTCCAATAATATGCCCATTTAATGGTCAAGCTTTGACACCCGTAGCATATCAAACTTTTTAATCTGTCTGCATTACCAGTTTGAGTACAGTTATAAATTCTGCTGTTTTTTCAAACCTGCTTTTCAGAAAATGTGGCATAGAAGACGACATAGGGCTAATGGGACGAGTCGTTGCTTTATATGGCATTGCAACGGGAATAGGGTAAGTTTTTACTCCAAAGCATTCTATCTTATGTCCCTATACTCATAGTTCAGGTTGCCACAATACAGTATTGTTATTAAGTTATATAGCTGTAAAAACATCTGGGCATGAATGTTTCATTGAAAAGAAAATATTTCTGTTTTTTATAGGGTTACCTTTAAATATCAGACAAAATACATGCACGTGCAAGTGATGTAATTTCTTGGTATGACTTGATCTAAAATTATCGTTCCCTAACTCTTTATTCATTGAGCACCAGGCGCCGATGTTGATGACTTTGCATATATCCGTATCAAAGAATAAATATTTATTTGATAACAACCCAATGCATACTAATGTCAATACTGTGTTAACCGCAGAGAAAACCACTGAATTGCTAAAAAAAAAAAATAAAATAAAAAATGGACGCAATTCACAGATGGGCATAACGGGCTATTGCACATACATGGAGGCTTGTAAATTCAATTTATGGTTTTTATTTTATAAAAAAAACATATGGATAGATCGAATTACACAGCGTCCGACGTTTTAAAACATAAAGGGTCTTGGTTTTACCAAGGAGCCTACAGGGAAAGAGGGATAACTTCGTACCAGACTTCGCACTAGCACCATGTTATTGATAAAACACCATCCATTTCCTTTGTCTTAGCCCATTTAATAGAAATCGTAAACAATCTCGTGGTCAGGCATCGTAGCCTCTCTGTTTTGCAAGGCGTCGCCGGCTAAAGCATTTATTTTGTCCGTTTTTTTCGGATTTATATCCATTTTCAAATCCCCTCAACAGATGTTTTATACAAAGATTATTGAACGTTTCGAGTCAGAAAGTATGGCTATTATTACGTCTGCATAATGCTTATACACGTGTTAATGTTTTTTGCGATAAATGGACCCTAAAATGATATATTCAGGGAGGAAGATCATTTGAATGCAAAATGTGTATAACTGACCAATGTGGGGTCCGGGGAGCGGAAGTGTAACTTTTTAGGACTATTGTGCACATCCCTATACCCTACAATATTTTATTTCCTCCCGCCAAAATCGGTTTTGTTTGACAATCAAACTTTGGTGAGACAATGTTTATACATATTGGTGTTTACAACATTATGTACAAAGACATGTACAAGAAACGTCATTGTGACTGTGCTCGTTTCAATTATGCAAGGTACAAAGTTCAATTGGCCAGTTTACAAACGTCCATGGCGAAAAAAGGATAGCGCAGGCTGACCCGGCAAGTGGTCCCTCCTTCCCTGTAGGCACCTTGGTTTTACTTGAGTCCATATCAGTATCGAAAGACCTCATATCACAAACATGATATACCACTCGTTATTATCGTGTCCGATATGCAATACATGATAGAACTAAGGGATCGTACCAAATAAATACATGTCCTCAGTTTGAGGGCTATACACCATATACAAATAGCTGCGTGCATTGTAAGTGCAGTTCACTGGAACTCATGAAACGTTACATATAATGGATTTACTGGTAACTGTCCAGGTGAAAACGATAAGGATGATCGTCTACAGCATGCAAGCAATTATTTCCCCGTTTATTTGTATCACATGTTCCGCACTCTGGTCAGAAATGTAGAATAGAGGAAGTATAATAAATAAAAGTAACAAAAGTTAAATCAATGATTATAATGATAATAATAACAGTAATTGTTTTTAAAAAGTTGATGTCCAATATGTTTTCCATGGATTGCAAAATAAATTACCTGCCATATATTGCTTTTGATGACCTATCTTCAACCCTTTTCTGAACGAAACAGTCGTCGTGTTATGTAGTATCTCCGTGGGGTACTAAATTAAAATTGAAAAGCCTATTGTGTAGATTTTATCATCACCTTGATATTTCCCCGACCAAACCGACAATTGTAAGCTTTTGTATTTTTATTGGATTGCTTTAAACAGGCTTTTCTGAATGCACATATAAAAAAGACAAAGAGTTTTCACAATAGTGTGATGACAATAATTTAAAAAGTGGGGAATTCGACGTTTTAACACATTGAGAACCAAGTGTTTCAAAATGCCAAAACCCATGTTATCACTTTAAAGGTCTGGTAACGATTACGAACTTAGACGTGTTCTCACTTTTTAAGTGTCAATAACTATGACATACGCTCCACATGAATATTGACATTGAAATAATAAACAAAAATAGATCAGAAAATTGTAATACACACGTACTGCAGTTCTTCTGAGAGGTATAACAACTACAATGTGCAAAATATATTCATAAGATAATAAACAAATCGTGATGAAGTTGCAGCTGGTGTCAAGTATCAACTGTGTGTTTACTTTTAAACACTTTTTTCATTTGTACAGCATGACCATTGGGCCCCTTGTCGGTGGAGTTATAATGGATACAATTGGCTTCCAATGGGGAGTGGGGCTCATGGCTCTTGGCTTCTTCATACCGGTAAACGCAACTTTGTCTTTTGGTAACGCTTACCTGTTTTACTACCTCTTAACTTTGATTATTCAACACGAACTTATAATATCAGTGGTTTGTTTGTTGAATATAAAAATTTACTTTTTGTAAGGACGCGCGCTTTTACCAACTATCACCTAAGAGTGCAAGGACTGGAATAGCCTCATTCAAACGTGCAATACGTGTTAAAATGCATTGCAAACAAAATAGGGACTAAATATAAATAAAATAATGAAATCATGTCTTTGTAACCTGGGTTACACAAGGGGGTCAAGGAGGTGTTATTGATAGGACCATAACAAGACACAGTTGTTTTCTGCACGACTATGTTTGACAGCACTGGTGTGAAAGTGTGTTACTTTAAAAACAGAACCACACCCACGGCATGAATACATCTCTGCAAAGCCAAATGACAGGTACATCTGGAGGGAGCCTAAGAAACTCGACAACGAAAGTGCAAAATATTTGCCATTTCATACAAGGCAGAAATTCTGTTTTTTTGTTTTGTTTTTGTTTTTTGTTTTGTTCCTGTATGAATGTGTAAATGACCACCTACATCTTTGTCATTGATTACTTGTTCCTTTACATAAACAATCTAGAACCGTAAGGACATCTGCTGGCAATACCGAGTTAGAAACTCAGACTTTGTAACAGAGAGGCATTAAATTGCTCGTATGTGGATACGGTAAAGCTCATATGGGAACACTTTACCCCCGAAATAAAAGCTCACTATCTCTCTCTATTTTCAAAAAGAATTTATGCTATCATAGACTTTTCGTGATAGCTTCAATGGTGAAAAATGTTATAGAGGGTTGAGAAAACACACGATGAAGCTGTTGGTATATCTAAATCTTATGGGCTTTCTATCATACTGTTGATACAATTTTTGATGAAAGGGCGAACATGAAGAATACCTCATAATGACAACGGTTGTTTATCGTCCACAGGTTTGCCCAGGAAAGTGTAAAAATGTGTAAATTGGAATTGGCATAACATGACTACCTATTCTTTGACGGTGTCCTTCCATGATTTCTCTGTATAAACGTCCTACAACACGTAAACAGATGTTAACAGTAACTCCTGTCTGTCGGTGATAAACACAATAAAACAACTAGAGACTAGGCGTGCAGTGCCTTTGAAGGGGTAAGCATCATGAAGAGTACCAAGAACGATATATTTTGCTCCTTCCGTCGGTCTTTGCGTTGTAACCACAGTAACGATCATTACACGCTATAGACATTTTGCTGTTACCAGTGGTCTCCACGTAATTATCACCGTAAAAATCAATAATGACAGGACATGTTTTGCTTTTTTTTGTATTAAGTTGTCATTGCGTAATAAACGAAAATATGCACTAAATCAGATGCTGTGGCTGTTTCAGGCTGTCGCTGTGGGACTTCTTCACTGTTACCAAAATACAAAACCAAAGTAACTATGTTGGGGACACGTCACAACCTCGCCCTTCAAGGACAGTGGGCGAAATGTTGCTTCATGAAAACTGTTGGCATATCAAGCGCTTATGCTTCCTATATGTACGTACGGGACCGTGGGCGACTACAAATAAACTATGACTGGCAGGCGCACTTCGAAACATCTGTGCTTCAATGGGGATTTTGGCCAAAATATTTACATCTACATGCCGACATTGAACTCAAACACGCAGGAGTATCAGAGAGTCACACACCTGAAACTTGTGAAAACATCGTTGAAGAAAAAGGAACATAAACAAACGGAAAGCTTTCTTTAAAAAAAGGATCAACGAGTGGCAATATGAAAAATACACTTCAGATAAATTCCATGTGTACACTGTCTATCTATTAAAACAGGATGGACGAAACATACATGTGCTCATTAAATCTATTATACTTTTCTTTCTTTCTTCCGTTCAAGTTGTTCATTGCGGGTAGTATTACTTTCACTCATTATACCGACAATAACACTTTCCTTATTTTAAAAAAAATCTGTCACCGTTCCTAAAGACCTGTCGTTAGTTTATTTAATAAATTGTAATAGACCATAAATGTTTTCGTGGAGAATTCTAATCAACAACAACAGGGAGACTGAAGTGCACCAGCTTATGTAGGATCCCTCTTCATACTGCTATACAATTTGGCTCATGCGCGCAATTGGAACCTTCAGCCATTCTTTTTTTCAATGTGAATCTTTCTAATATTTACTTACCTGGTAACAAGATGTTATTTTGTCCTGAACATTTTGTTATTTTGTTGACTTCAATTAGTCTGTTTGTAACAGTTAATGATTGTCTATATTGCTGTATATTTTTTCATTTCTCAATAAATGTCATCTACTTATATGAGGTTTATACAACGCGGGGGCTATATGTCTTTCAATACAATATCTGTACGGTGTTGTTCTTGTATATCTGTGAGTTATGTAACGTATTATACCTTTGTAGTACCCTTACAAATGGACCACTGTTACTTTCCCTCCACAAATAAAGACCTTGGTGTCTAGCTGTGTCACTGCCGGCACTTTGCGTATGATATTGTACTTATAGTTGCAACATTGTACAATTCATTTAAGTGTATACTGTCTGAGCCATATAGGACATTCTTTACTTCGTGCTCTTCCAATTTATTATCCCTACGCATTGGACACGAAAGAGTGTCATCAAGTTTATGTATTAATTTAATTATCTACCATTATGTGTTCATATACCTGTGTTTTATGTTAATGCTCTAGGGAAGGGCCAGAAAACGGTTTAGGTCAACATTTACAACGTTTTTCGCCAACATAACTTGTTACTTTGCGGGATTTGGCGGGAAAACCACGGAAAGTAGCCTTCATTTCGTTCAATGTACAATATTAAGAGAACTTCCATATGTATCAACTATTTGCAAGTATATAGGACTCTTGATTATTTACATGTATTAAATCGTCGGTAAAACTACAAGACTTGTGCAGAATCTTGTTTGTATCTCGGAATCTTCGTTTAACTGCCATATTATGTTATTTTTTCCTGCCCTATTTTAATGTCGAAACATGTAGACATGATCGTAGTGCTGAACTATAAGTTTGGCCATAGTAGTTTATTTGTAACTTATTGAATGTTTCTAGTGCGCTTAGAAGCGTATACATACGTGACTCACCGATATGGAAATAATTTACGTATATATACCAATTGGTTGGGTTGCTATTGTGTAAGATTCATCTTCCATATAGTGCTCGATATTTGTGAAATGCAAGGTTTGTGTGCAGTTAGTTCCACCTCACCTCCCCATTCTTTTTATCATTTACGCGATTGTGTACATTATACAGCTATATTACGTGTGTATATGTCTTCGAAGGGTTGTGTGTGCTAGAAGTCGTAAGTGTAGTTACGATTTTGTTCTTTTTGTACATCTAGGCCATTAACTTAGTACCTCCACATATTTCCTGTTAGTTGTATCACTATATTGGTATTACTCTCCGGCGATATTCATACAAACCCAGGACGAAGTGAGTATACTCAGCTAGCACTGTGCCATGTGAACCTTCGGAGTCTATCTGATCATAAATTGAGAGATATGCAAACAACCCTTGCCCCGGATTTTGATGTCATAGCAGTATCTGAAACGTATCTGAGCAGCACAAGATCTGGAAGGATCTCGATATTCCCGCTTTCCATCCTCTTATTCGCCTCTGGTGCGGTAGGAGTCGTCATCGCCCTCTACGTGTATGTATGGTGAGCCCTTGTTTTAAAAAAAACGGGAGGATTTAAAAGTATCTGATCTTAGGATTCTGTGGGCTGAACTTCGAATTCGAGTTTTACTTACTGTAGTATATAGACCGCCAAACTCAAAAATGTGTTTTGGAGACTATCTGCAAGAGAGGTTTGGAATTGGCTTATGCCAGCGGAAACAATCATGTAATGATAGTAGGTGAGCTAAATGCCGATCCCAGTTCCTCTCCGGGTAATGAACTATCTCAATTTTGTTCGTGTCATAATCTATATATCTATGTCCGTGAACCTACACGAATTACTGAACGCACGTCGAAATGCCTTGATCAAGTACAGTCATACAGGCAGGAGTAGTAAAAGGCATCTATGTGACTCCTCCTGTAACGTGTTGGCCCATTTACGTTTGGGGATTAAAAGGAACTTGGCCTGTGACCGTTTAATATGGGAATACAACTAAACTTATCTATCGGATTTTCGTGATACGTTTGGTACAACTGACTGGGACTCTTGCTTCCAAACAGATAATATCGATACCACAAGTAGATGATGGACAGAAATAAATTGTCTATGTTGCCGGACAGACTATTCTGAATAAAACTGTAACCATTAGAACCAATGACAGTCGGTGCTTTACTTCCCGATTACGTAACAATAACAACATTCAAGTTTGGGCATACCATCAACGCTTTCGTAATGATTATCCAGATGAATCTAGACAGAAATTGATAGATTCCGATGAATAGGAAAAACAAAAAGGGAAATTTTGGTGGAAAATCGTTAAACGATTTCTAGGTCGTGCAAAAAATGTAGTTTTTTCCTCTTTGCTCTGTAAGAGAAAGTCCTAAGTGATGAAAATTCTAAAGTGGAAACTCTAAACTCATATTTTGAAAATAAAGTACTGTCGACTTAGGGAGGTAAGAGCCTCAGACTGTACTCCTAATATATCCAGAAAACACATGCCAAAATAACCGTCCCATAGCTGCTAAGTGTGGTGGGTAAGATGTTTAAAAAGGTTGTTTTCAAACACGTCTAATATTTTTTCGGCAAAACCACGTAATATTATCTTTTCAGTCAGTATATATAAAACTGTACTCTTCTATCAATGAACTATTGTAACTTTATCAGCAATTTTCAAAAGCTTTAGATGACAGAAGAAGTGAGAACCATTTTTTCGACATCACGAAAGTATGTGATAAAGTTCGGCACGAAGGTTTGATTTACAAATTGAAGAAAGCGGGAGTCCCGGAGTCCTTGCTGGAGTGGCTCAAAGATTACTTAACTGACAGAAGTCGGCATGTGGTATTCAATGGCCAGTGCTCTAGTTGGGGAGCAGTAAAAGCCGTTGTTCCGCAGGGTTCAGTGCTGGGTCCGTTGCTCTTTTTCATTTATATAAATGACATTGTTAACGTGCTAAATTCACACATCTGACTATTTGCTGACAATATTGCACTGTTTTTGGAAGCGGAAAACCCAGTTGCAATGGCAGGTGAACTTCATAACGATTTCACTGATATTAAAAAGTAACTTATAATCTTACAAAAACAAAACAAAAAATAATTTCACGGAAAAAGTATTGAGAAACCATCTTTCTCTTTACTTTAACAACAAAGGAATTACTGAAGTTAAAGAGCATAAGTATTTGGGTTTAATAATACAGAATGATTTACCTTGGTCTTCTCATATCAAATCATTGGTTGAAAAATGGTCGAATCTTGTCAACATAATGCGCAGTTTTCAGTCTACTTTGGACGGGTCCACTCTTAAAACTATATATATATATATATCTTTTATCTGTCCTTTGATGAAATACGGCCATGTGATCTGGGCTAACTGCACACATATTGAGCAAACATTGCTGTAAGGATTTCAGCTGGCTGCAACCCGGTACTAACAGGGCCAATGAGAGGAACATCTAGCAGCCAACTTTAAATAGATCTTATGCACGGTCGCCATTTTGAATAAATTAGCGCCATGTTGGGAAATTGCATTCTGGGATTAATTGTAGTACGCTGCTGAGATCAGTCTGAGGGCTGCATTGATATTAGATTGCTCGCCGTGACAAGTTTCACTCGTTGTATAGCGAGTTTTTTCACTAATATGGTCGGACAAATGTAACATATATTTGGTTTCTGAAGGTGTAGTATAGAAACTATCTTGTCTCCAAAAACAGTGTGGAAAATTTAAGTCTTTAAGGGGGGGGAAATAAGCTAAAGCTAAGGATGTCCTTGAGGCTTGAGCAAATATCATCAATTCACTGTGGTGTTTTTTGTTTGCTCGCATCCCTACTTTCTCATCTTTTTCATTCGCTTGTGGGTAGTTTTTTTATTTTTCCCTCTTTTTCTCCTTTTTTCCGAGTTAACTGTTGCGTTTCGATCGTACTTTAAGAAGTGTGATTTTCTTTGACGCGGAGGTCTGCCTTTCACTGAGAAATAATCCCTGGACAAAATGAACATAAAAATGCAACAGAGAGACTGCATCCATCTGGTTGAGCGCTTGTTTCAATGATCTTTCAATGAGGGGAAACCGCAAACTCGTGGACACATCGAACATAGCCAAATGTCATTTTTGGTGCGCTTACTGTCAAACAAAAGGCACAATAATACTAACAACAACTTGCACAAACTTCCAACAGTTTCTCCTCAAATCAAGAACGTACACTTGCGTTAAGACATCCCTTTGGTAATCAAAAGGTTTGAAAGACATATACAAACGAACAAGCGTACGTATAAGACACATTTTGCTCCTGCAAACACTCTATATTTTTGTTTCTTTGTGTGTGTGTGTGTTTCTCTTGGTTTAAACGTACTTTATTTCTCAAAGTACATGTACGAGTGGGGAGCAGGCAACGCCTGTACGAGCCCATCTCTTGTGCGGATATCGATGCAACTTTGTACATTTAAGCGTGTTGCACATCTTTGCAATGTACATGTGTATTATTTCAGTAATTCTTTTTATTTCACGCAATTACCCTAAAAATACCGACTTAAAATGGGAAAACAACGTGTTAGCGATATGGAATTTGGCTCCTAAGTCTTCAAAGTGTGCTTTTTGAAACCATTAGTACGTGTTAAGTACTTGGCCTTTCTTTGTGTTACCGATGTTTGCATAAAATTAATCACCCGGTGCTTAAGCTATGAAAGAGTTTACGAGATTAGCACAAGTACTGGTTGCTTTGAAAAAACTACTTGTGAAAACAACACGCCAAGAAACAACACACGGGTTGTTAGTTGAAGAGCGCATGGTAAAAATATCTGTAGTTTTAAACGTTAAAATGAATATTTTTTCGGTTATGATTAAGAAAACTCACCTCATAGGTTTAAACAAATGTATCTATACAGGATTGTCCAACATTACTTCTAGATGACTAATAACATGGGTTGTCGAGCTGAATATGACAAAGGTTGAAGAGCAAAATCTCAGCTTATCAATCTGATAAATTTCTGCTACAGATGAACACGTCCCTGTTTTCATGTATGACATTGCGTAATGAAAGTTGAACAAATCCTATTTTCATATCTGACCCGGATTATTCCGAAATCAAAGTTTGTAGAAGAATAGTTTTGAAACAACTTTGCTCGAAAAACAACCTGTATTTATCTTTGAAAAATCAGTAATAAAGGAAGGAAAATTTGTTATTTTAGGGGGCGTAATCTTTCTTTTTTTCTTTCTTTCTTTCTTTCTTTCTTTCTTTCTTTCTTTCTTTCTTTCTTTGTCTCTCTTTCTTTCTCTCTCTCTTTCTTTACTTTTACTTTCTTTCGATCTTTCGCTCGTTTAACTACTGACCTATCTATCTATCTATCTATCTATCTATCTATCTATCTATCTATCTATCTATCTATCTATCTATCTATCTATCTATCTATCTATCTATCTATCTATCTATCTATTCTTTTATCATTGGCCATAGTGTTTACACGTTGGTTGCAAAACACACAATACGATTTGGTTCCTAAAGGAATATGATTCAGATAACAGGTTACCCAGTTGGAATGGATATATTTAAACTAAACTGTCTAGACTGATCGCAATGTGCAAATGTCATCATTCAAAGTTACACGGCAAACGTTGTATGACGAGGTCATGGGCACGAATTTACACAATTTTCAGTCCTTTCCAGGACAGGAATTCTTCTTATCCATTGTTTTCCCAGTTTTTATTTGTTGGCAAGGGATAAAATTTACGTTGTTTGCCGCAGGAATAAGTTGAAAAGCACACAACCAAATAACAAATTAAACTTCTCATGGCTACATGTGTAATTTCATAGTCGACACAGGTATCGCCATAACGGCTCGCATACTACAAATAAGTTCACAATGCACTGCGCGTCAAAAAATTTGGCGCATGCGCTGTGTCGCGAGCATAAGATCTATTGAACCAGGACGGGAACCTCTACATAAGCGTAGAGATAAAAGAAAATTGATATCAATGTACAAAATTAAGAAGGATGAAGCACTCTCATATTTACAAGATATCATACGAGATCAAATGAATATCAGAACTTATAACAGTAGCTCCAGTCAGATAATTACACACGCTAAAGTCAGAACAAGCTTCTTCATTGAGCCTTTTTTCCTTCTACCATCCGTCTGTGGAATAAGTTATGTTTAAGTGTTAGACATGTCGAGCATGCTTCAAAATTTACAAAATATTTAGACAAAATTTATACATGTCCACCAAAATATCCATTTTTTAAACCTGGGAAATCGTTATGCATCTATGCCAGACCACGCATGGGCTGCAACCAGTTGAATGCACATTTACTCAAATTGGGGGATAAGGAATCAAAGTCCTGTTTATGTGCTGCAGACAATGAAGATACATAGCACTCTTTCTTTAACTGCTGGAAATACAATTCAATAAGAAATAACTTTCACGGAACTATTATCAGAGTAGCTTCTTTCACTCTCAAAACTTTACTTTAAGGTTCAGAGGATTGTTCATATGTTGAAACTTTGAAAATATTCTCAGCATTCCACAGTTTTTATGGAAAAATAAAACAGATGGAACCCCCATAAACATACCTCTCACACGACTATTATGGGTATCATACACGACCAGTCTGCTAGTACGGATGTATTGTTCAATTTCTTGTTCTGTCCCAGCTTTACACATGGTAGGCGTAGAACCCTGTATCAGTGGTGTCCTGTCTAGTCTCCTTCAAATTGTTCTGTGTCGTTCTTGCTACTTCTTTACCTTTGTCCTCGATCATCTCTTCCTTAATTCCTACTGTATGTCCTATTTTGTTGACTATCTATTGTTTTTATTTTTGTCACAGTGAGAAGAGTCTTTACAGAGCAAAGCCCTTTTCTTTAATTGATTAATAAAACATGTTAAAATCAACGAGTTGCACAAACAGTAAGAAGACGTGAGAGCAAAAACACCCCACTTGCAACTTCAGACACGATGATGGGCAATAATGCTGGAATTTGACAAAGCGAACTAAAGATACATATACCTTTGATAAATGAAGCGGGCAACATCTGCAAACCTGTGTAGTCATTAATAAAATTATCATTAAGGAAAAGAAAAAGTCAAACTCCAAGTGACAGGTCAACTTATGGAGAGTAAAGAGTTTGGCCTGCAAATTATAGTACTGACTACTAGGAAGTGGTTCTGGACAAAAAGAAAGAAATACAAAACTCCAAAACCTAATTTTTCTGTGATGAAAAGCGTCCAACCGACGCGTTTCAGGCCTCCTGCACCCTTCCTCAGGGCTGAGAAGACTTCCCAATTTTATTTAGTAAAAGCGACTTTAAGTATTAAAAAGAGGCTACAGGCGATGACGTCATTTTGTGTACAATATGCCGTAGTTCTGGCGGCTACATGATTGTTTGTCTAATAGATGTATTTACCTTTAGTAATGTCCCGTGTTTGTGTCTTCTGTTATGATTATGAGATCAAAGTGTCAATTAAGAGACTTCACTTTGTTTAAAAATTAATCTGCATTATCTTGTTTAATCAATGCATGTAAGCTTATTTAAACTTCTAATAAATAGAAAAAGTTCAGCTTTTTACGGAAGCCCTCAGTAGCTTTTTGTGTTAAAAAGTTTAGTCTGTTATGATGAATTTTTGTTGGCCTCTACTGACAGGTGGATCCACTGGTCTGCATGGGGAGAGAGATTGGTTCCGAGTATTCGTAATTCAATTCTTTTCTCTTAACATGTTGTCCATTGATCTGCAAGTAAAATATGAGTTTAGTTGTACTCTACTGGTGTTGTTGTAGCATCACCTTCATCATCGGATAATAAGTATAAATCTAATTTGAGAGTTGGTATTGAGTTTAGGAATTTTAAGTGCCACTGAAGGTAAGTTTGAAAAGGCTCTTGGAAGGGTTCCCCTATAAAATGTTTATAATAGACTGGTTTGCAATGCTTTATATTTTGTACAGTGGGGATGCCTCGTTTTATTGTTTTTGGTTTTTGTTTTTATTCCCCTTTTATGCGTAGTTTGGCCGGAAACTATCCCAAACTTTTAATTTTGTTGGATAAACTTCAAATGGTCTGGTGTCATCTACAGGATTGATTTCTTCTTCCCTGGGTACATAACGGCGTGGCGGTACAAGGTTAGTTTGGTGAGTTTGAAGTAGCGGCGGAGGTTGTCAAATCTGCCGTATGTCTTGTTCCACAGCCAACAGCTTAGTCTGACCTTGACCCATTGTGGGCTGCTAAGTGTCTACGTAACTACATTGGGTGCTTGAAAGTCTTGTTACGCATGTTGCAGGTCAACATCTTACAAGTCTATGGTTTAAACCAAAGGGAGAGACAGTATTGAGATTGGGTATCCACGCTGCTTCATGAGTGGCTCTCGTTGCGTTGCCAAAGCTATAGTATTTCTTGATATCATATATTATGACGACAGAGCTGGGACATCCACGTAAATGGGATGGTACAAATATAGCTGCATTATTTTAACGTTTGGTGTCCTTGCAGTGTCCGGAATTGTTTTTTATTGAATTCAGTGTTTGCTCTACAAATCGTTTGTGACATGATGTGCATTCTGTCATATGTGTGCAATTTTGAGTTTGACACGTTATCTCTTGTTTTATGTGATACTTGACTTTGGTGGAAGTACTAATAAATAATGTTTTACAAGCGTGCTACTGGGTGCCTGTTACGGATCCGCATATATAGTGACGTCACATCTAGGGTGATATAGTAGTCCGATTTGTCAGTTTGTATGACATTAATTTTATTTAAGAAGTTAGTTGTTTTTTCAATATCCGATGCAACTGACTGGACACGAGGTTGCAAAAAATGATCAATGTATCTAGAAATTCTGTCAGTTGGACCTCAAATCGCAGAGGCAATTGGTCTTCCCGGGACATCTCTTTTTATGGATCTTTGGTACAAAGTAAACTACCGATGTACTACGTTGGTTTGTGTTAAGGTATTCCTTTGCACAATCATCTATGAGGTGTTTAGAGTGTACGTATTTAATAAACTGATGAATTTCGTGAGTGAGTTCCATGATGAGATCACTCCTTACAGCCTCATAGTGAGACGGCCTCATTAACATACTTTGATCTTTTAAAATGACTCTACATGTTTCCAGACGTTGCCCGCTTCATTTATCAAAGTTATATGAGACTAGTCCCAATTGTGAGACCCTGCATCTCTCACGAGATCAATCTGGGAATACGTAATATATATTTTGCTGGTTTGTGTTAGTTTTCACTTACTGAAACACTCTTACCTACAGACACATAAGCAGCATTTTGGTGAGCAAAATTTACAGGAATAGCAGCGAGTAAAAGATACCCCATGTAAATAGATACTTCTCCTGGGAACCAAAAAAAAAAAAAAAAAAACCAAAATCCCATAAATGCCGATCACTTGATCGAAAATCAAAAAGTTCATACGACAACAATGAACACTATAAGGCAAGGAGGCATTAGCGAGGATCTTTCTATGAACCTGGACAAAACTAAATTTATGGTGTATTTCATGAGAACTAACGGGTGCATATTGATATTCAACAAAAACAGTTCGGAGATGTAATGTTATTCATGTACCTTAAGTATTTGAAAGTTTGCTTATTGAACATTTAAATTGAAAGAAAAACACTGTGGAGTGCCAAACAAAGTTAGCAGAGATATAGGTATTCTTGAATATATATAGCAGCACCCAAAGTAATTTGAAGACGTCTCTATCAACCTTCATTCATTCATACTCTACATTTTGTGCAGAATTGTTGTGTTTAATTACAATTTGAATTTGCGTTAGTTAGTTTCCGTTAAGAAAGACGAAAAGACTGCAGATGTTGATTCAAATTATCTTTATAATTATTATTATTACCATCATCATCATCATCATCATCATCATCATTGTTGAATTCATGTTACTGCTTGGTTAGTGCTGGATTTCATTGTATATGTAGGCGGTTGTATGAAATTACAATATTGATGCGTGGAGAGGGATTTACTTCAGCTTGTCTTGCCCTGCTTCTTTTCCGACACAATTTCTTGGAAATTAAATACGTTTAAACCAACAACAGGAAAGGATAATCTACAATCTGGGTGTATCATCAAGTTATTAAGTCTTCACAACAAGCGGTGCCTTTAGTGCTACGATCTGGTGATTTTGTTCAAATGGAATAACATAACATGCCTCATAACTATAGTCATACGTTCATTATGTATGAAAAGTATTGTGAATTACATTAAGAATACAATTCTTACCAACTACATAAAATCATGTTGAAAACACATAATGGCTATATATTGTTGCAGAATATGAGGTCGCCTATTGTTGGCATGGGAACCGACGCTTTTTATTTTCATTTTTTGCGACAAAAATAGCAAAGTGTATGTATCATGTTAAAATAGTATGTTTTGCCAGGAATTTAGTAAGAAATCTCACAAAAGGTTTACTAAAATTATGCTTGGCACCATATACCTACTGTCAAGGGTGACTTGAAAGAAAATGGTACACTTTAATTATGGTAAACAGAACAAAAAAACAAAAATATAAAGAGGGTTTTTTGTGTTTGCTTTATATCAAAAACATATATAATAAACACGTTTCTAAAGATACGACAACGGCGTGCAGAGCTGGCAATTGTTCCTGATATCCGCAGTTGACAATCATGGTATGACTGTTGAGCATCCACAAAGTTGCGAGACATATTTAATACATCCTACACACAGGCAATGAATGTTTCAGCAAACATGCTGCTACATGTATATAACAAAGTTTCGCTGAGCTATGTCATAATGCCGATAAAGCTGAATAACTCACCATTTGAGATATTCTAAAATGTAGTTATTAAACTTGCCGCTAGGGAGCATTCTATAATGTTACACTTCTGAGCAGCATGTTGCCACTGTGTTGTGTATTTATGTAACGACAAATGTGAGATTACAACAGGTAATATAAAACATACCAAATTATAACGAGCCAATTATAGCTCTAAAAACCGTGATAAATCTAACTTTGCCATAGCTAATAGAAAACATACTAAATTATCATGAGCCACTTATATCTCTGAAAACGTGACAAATCTAACTTTGCGTGGGTCCCACGGAGCTTCATTTAATGGAGACACTGTTTTGTGTTTACTCATGCACCCAGAATATGCATATCTATACTTCTTTTATGTCCGTCACTCCCGTTCATGAGATACGCCTGACATCGCTCAGGGTCGATATTTAGGTAGGCTCCTCCCTACTTTTATCCTGGTGCCAGAGGTATTTTCATTCCCCATGGAAAATTATGACGAAGATAGTGCTTCGAGCACTAAAGAATTATTATACTTTACAGAGTACTCACATGCAAAAACTACCCGATTCTGTCCTAAAACAACACAAGACAATGAAAAAAAGTGTGGAAATGATATTTAAGTACTGGGAAATACATAAAAATTGCTCAGGCTCTCTCATAATAAAGTCAAGAAGTCCACAGTCTAGAGTATGAGGACGGGAATCAGCATTTTGCACCTGTAGGAAGTATTTTAGAACAAGCTAAGAAGTTGGTATTGTCTGAAAAGTTCAATCTATATTCCTCCTTTCCTAGACAAGGCTAATGTAGGCAGGTTTGGTTTGTCAAGCGAAGCCCTATAGTCATTGTATACCAATCTTAAAGCTCTAAGTTGGATATGTACCTTTTCTTTGGGCTTGTTTTTCCGCAAAATTCTAATCCGAGGAACAGTAATTAAAATGAGACAAGATAAAAATTTTAAAAATGTAACTTTGCTTATGGAATAGATGAATCAAGTTGTGTTTTATACTTCCCATATGTGTGTGCACGAAACCAACGAGTTTAGATTGCAGGTGGGGTGGCACAATGGCTGCCTCTGACTCAAGACTTTCTCCAAGCCTCAATCTTGGAACAAGCGATTTTCAACATCTTGCTAATGACATTTACTACAGCATCAGCAATGCATCGCTGTTCAATTACGCTGAAGGTAAAACCATTTCAGCATCTGGTGACACAAGGAAGCATTTTATTAAACAATGAGTTTGTTACACTGTACATCAGTGTGTGTGTGCGTGTGTGTGTGTGTGTGTGTGTGTCTTCGATTTCCTTGTACTCACTAACCAAGTAGCTTATTTTTAAACCTTCTCTGTCAGTGTGGCCTTGAATACCGCCTTATTATCCACTTTGGTACCAATTTGCTTTGCCTTGTTTACATAATGTGTAAACTATTGGCAACTGTTTGTGGCACATGGATCTCACATTATCTGAGGCACTTAACAGACATTGGCCAAGATATTTGCGACTCATTATGACAAGGAAGTTGAGAATTGAATGTCATAGCCTAAGTCATCGGAATTACAACCTCTAAAGATCCGCATGTACATTTTATTATATATATATATATATATATATATATATATATATATATATATATATATATATATATATATATATATATATATATATGTATGTATGTATATAAATATGTGTGTGTGTGTATACATCCTAGTTTGAGAAAAAGGATTGTAATTATATTTATATTAACTTATCGACAATAATAAAGAATTAAATAAATTGATAGAGATGTTTTCAAAAATTTAAGGGTATACATTACTTTAAAGTTTCTTCTTCTTCCTCCTCCTCCTCTTCTTCTTCTCCTTTCTTGTTGTAACTATTAATGCTAAGACGTATTTGTGATGAATTTGGTTTGCCCGGAAACTACCTGTAATTGGTGTGAATTATCGACATGTAGGTGTGACCAACGTTGGCTGCTCCTTTGGTTGCTGACTGGGACTCTGTGGTGTGCCATTTCTGTGCAGGGGTCACATTATAATCAACAACGGCAAGTAGCCCGTGAACATGCATGTGCACGGGGTTTATACTAAATGACATAGGTATATTATTGTTTTGTGTGCCCTTCAAAACCAGTGTTAGCTGCTTCGTTGTGAAGATAGTTCCCAAAGGACGGATCTGACAAGCAGTGTGACACAAATTATCGCAAGTTGTAGAATAATCATTAATAGCATAAATTATATTTCTTACATAGAAATTGAACTTTACAGGGCACTGACAAGTGTTTTCCTTTTGGCGAAGTGTGATCTAGCGCTATGGTACAATTATCACTGTGCCTAAAAGCTTTTATCCGAGTATCCATAAATGTAACAGGCTCTAAACTGCCCTTCATACCTTTATCGGTGATGAGCATCTTTTTTTAATTATACATAGAGATTACTCCTATGGAGTCATGCGATTTGAAATACTAATTGAGTAAACGTCATCATGTATGTATGTATGTATGTATGTATGTATGTATGTATGTATGTATGTATGTATGTAATCTATGTGGCCATGTGATTTGAAATATTAATTGTGCAAACGTCATTATGTATGTATGTATGTATGTATGTATGTATGTATGTATGTATGGAATCTTGAACTTTACATAAAAAATAGATGCATGACTAAAATTGGAATATGCAATACATCAATATACACACTCAAATACCGATTTGAAAAAGTTGCATCTGAAGATAACGTAAATGTGTTAATAAGTACCAATTAGCTGCTTTTGTGGAGTTAGGGACTTTTGAGTAGACATACTACGCTTACATTCTGGTGGCATGTGGGTACACCATAAAAAATCTATGCCATGTGCATGCATCGATAGATTCCGCC
>OZ026612.1:81831906-81852906 GCA_964020975.1 Hermodice carunculata
ACCTATCGCCATTTCGGAAGAAGAAAGACAATGTAGCAATTGTGATTAATTATCGCAGTGGACTTAAGGCACGACAATCATTCAGAGATTCGGAAAACAGAAGACATATCAAATTTGCATAACATCGTAGCTCAAATTTTAACTAATTTGTTAGTAAAGCTACATCTTCAACTTCAGAAAAGGTTTTTTTTTTCGAAGGCGAGTCTCGCGGTGGTACCTTCATTCTTGTGCAACAAGATGCTTCATTTTCCATATAAAATAATTCACACACTCCATTAAAGTATAGTTTTTACACAATTCATAATGAAATATATATCTTGTTGCATAAACTTCATACTTATTGATGATCTTTATGTGAATTATGGCTACTAATTGTCAGTCGTGTGAAGCTTCGTCATATATTTATTTACATTTGTCATAAAATATAAATATTTTTCTAGTGGCAAACAATTGTGCATTTTCTTTCTAACTGTTGACAGTGATACATCCACGCAGATTACATGCATTTCTCATTGATGTCATTAAAATACCAACACTGTCTTTATAGTTACTAGCCATGGGACGAAGATATAATTATTTTATTTAACTTACAAATTGTCTTGATATTTTCTGTAACCGTTGACAGCCCAACATCCGCTCGGGGTATTTTTTCATTAAAATCAATGAAATGTCAACTCTGTCTTCATATTTACTAGCCGTGTTACGGTTTCTGCACGTTCCCATGTCCGTCAGACGCTTTGACGTCTTCTTTAGTTTTGAATTGACATCATGGGTAATCAAAACGGGCATGGATCAACATTTTACTCATATTGACAAGCTCTATCACAACAGGTACGGGTGATAACACGGCATACATCTCGTGCAGACAGTTGATCCACTTCCATTTTTCGTTGAACATATGAATATGCAGGTCCATTAGTTCTATCGACAATTTATGTTCCAGTGGATGGGACCTCATCATTTTCCGGATCTTTTTCCAGAAGTAATATACTTTTTTCATGTTCTTTGTAATTGGATCCATGTCATTTACAAAATTATGTTTCGATTAATGTTCTTCTTTATGACAAGATTTGTGTTTGTGCCTCAACTGTATCAAGAAAATACTGTCAGTGAGTGGCAAATTCATTTTATGAAATAATCGAATCACTTGCGTGTGTACCTATTCACAGATGGAATTATTGGCACCATCAAACAACGCTTGAGCCTGTATGATGCGGTGTGGTCTGTCCACCCACGTTTGTAGAAAAGTTACAAGCATACACCCCCGTACTTCAATCTCCATGACAAGACAGATTATATTGAAAATTATACATGTTTTTTATGCTCGAGTCGTTGGAATATAGTGGCCTGCATCTAAAGTTTTTTTTATAACCACATGTAATAATAGGTATATGTTATTCTTATAATACAGATCGGCAAATATATATATTGAGTCTATTCTTGGTCAAAGTTACTTAGATTCAAGGTGTGTGTATTGTGTATGTCCTTCAGCTTCACTATATCATAATGCTTGTCCTTATCCTGCTAGGTTTGAATCGTTATTACACCTCAAAGAAGTGCATTGTGCACTGTGTTTTTATTTACTTTGAACTGTGCCTCATAGCGTTTGTATTTTGTATGCACTTGTTAATTTTTCCCAAAGGTTGTATACGGTGTCCGTCAATTGTATCGTGTCAAAAATTTGTGTACGGTGTCCTTCAATTTTAGCGTGTCTCAACGACTGTGTAGTCAATCCTTGGTCGTTGTTTATGTATCTCCAAGCGCATATGAAAATGTATTGTTTGATAATTCACAAAACTCTTTTTTTGTGTGTGTGTTGAATGTAATTAAGATCATTTTATTATTAAGAATTGGCAGAGATATCCATAGCGCACAAACACCAAGTTTTACAAAAGCAAGGATGGGATGAAATAACCTGAAGTAACAGAGCACATACACACATTTGTCTCTTCATGACAATTCTGAATTTTATGACATTTATTATGCATCCGAACAAAGTCCATCGTTTCAGTACATAACCCAGGATTTTGCCTTTTTTTTGAATAAGTGAGCAAAGCCTAGGGGTTTGTCAACAAAAACTAAGGGTATTTTACAAAGCCCAGGATTTCATAAGGAAAAACTGCGTTTGCTGAGTTTGTGAACAGTAAAACTTCCACTCCGAGATTTGCTCTTGTAATTCAGATTATTTAAAGAAACCTTTGGTCTTACAAACCCCCGGCTTTGACCACAAAACTGCAAACATTTCCTCAAAATCCACAGTTTTGTGAACAAACTCGTTTTTCCCTTGAAGAAGGCCAGGGTTCATCAGCAAAGCTGCTTTGCAATATCCAGAGTTTTATCACCCACCCCCTCCCCCCAGTCCCAGTTTTGCAGCAAATTCGTGGTTTATGATACGAAATCCATAGCTTTCATTTGTGTGCCAAGCCCTGAGTTCTCTATAATATAATTGTACAATACAACTTTGCGGGTTTCTCGGGCTCCAATACTATTGAGTTTGTATATGTTCAGGGTGACGTACGTCAATTAAGTATGGGAAATAGATGGTCAACAAAGAGTAGAATTTTTTAAACTTCGACAAAATATTTCATCTAAGTGTAGAAGTACCTTTCATTAGTTGTCAAAATATGCCTTGCCTGATTTTGTAATTCTTTCCAGTTTGAAATTGGACTGTAAATTTTTATAAGCACCGTTTAGCGGCAATGATGAAACTATTATACAGTCTTAGAACAGAGAGTGTCACACAAAATTTCAAAATGGTTCACTCATCTCACACTTTTGTTCATAAATTTTCCATTTCTCGTAAGTGAAGGCAGGAAACCTAACGAACTTTGCCTATTAAGGAGGGTAGGCACCACACAAATCCAGATGTGATCGGATATGAATCCGTCGGGCCAGGCTCCCTGTAACACGCATGAATATCCAGTTACACGTTCTGCGCCGAATATTATTTACCTCTGGATCTCCGTCACGGATGACGCAGGCTGTTAGATTAGGCCAAATTGGCAAAATATGGCATAGATGTATTAATGATGAATGACTGACATTTTGTGCATAAGACAAAACTAAATATATATCTCGCAACCTGTACACACGCTGTATCACTTGGTGAACCTCGCAGATATGCTTACATCTGTGATGTTCAACGTAGCTGGACTTCAGACGAATTGAACATAACAGGAAAATTGATAAAGTGTAGATATTCTCTGGGTATAATATCACATTCAATTCTATTACCACACAAGGATTTTCCCATGGTTTGACATTTATGAAAAAGATATACATGAACATACGCAAGAATAAAAAACGTCAAAATCTATACCTAAATGAAAACCGCAATGTAATGAAAACCAGACTCCGTGGCCAGTGTGTAATCTGTGGGTTGTGTCAAATTACCGAGTACACAATGTGTTCATGTTCAGTGTCAACACCATAATGTTAAACAGCCCCCCTGAGTGTCAGCCATCTATATCCTGATGTGCCTTGCAGAGGTTTTGCATACGCCGCCTTGTAGTATGCCCTGCAATAAACATTATCGTGTATTATTACTTGAGGATACGAGACAGGTCATTCTTTTCCTATATCTCTAAGGGTCCATGAGATTTTTCAGTTGAAGCCCTGATGATTAATGATTAAAAGATCCGAAAGACTTATATATACAAATTATAGGTATGCGACAAACTGTGCAAGAATTGAATTTGTCCGATACTAACAATAAAACGCCTAAATATATTAGAGACAAAATTTAAAATCTTGGTCTATGTATTAAAACTGCTTCATGCAAAAGTTTTGAGAAGCCTGTACAATACCGGATTGCTACAGATCTCAAAGTAAATAACAAAGCTGTCTATTCTAACATTATTTCTACAGACACGATCAACAGTACCACACCTCCCGTGTAGTTTGGAATCCCTGAAGACTCTCTACGCTCCATAACCAATTCAGTCAGTGTCTTTGTCTAAATCTATACCTTCATTTATCACTTTTGTCACGTGCGATGTGTCATTAATAGTCGTTTTACTTTCCTGCCTGTCCTGTCGTTAAATATTTTCTTACTTGTATTTAAAAAAAACGGCAATTGAGTTAAAGCTTCCATGCATATATCAATGACAATGATAAGATGAAACATTTACATTTGCAAAAAAAAACAGTGTATCACTAATGAAGATAACTTAAGGAAAGGATAAAATAAAAATGCTTGCCTCCACGTCGACCGGTAACCAATGTAGACAAACAGGAATAAGGCTTTGCTTTAAAGAATATAACCATTGGCAAACAGGCCAACGTAGGCAGTTCAGTAAAGGAATAAGACGCATGTTGCTTCAAACAACCGTGAGCAGAGGGACCAAGATATACATTATAGTAAGGTCGTTTTGTTAAGCGTTTGTGCACGCTGGAGATGCATTTATCCTTTGTGCACTGACTGCTGGCTTCAAATTTGCACGGATCCATCAAAAAGAGTCTGAGCTGCTTACGTCATTGTGAATCGCGTAACAAAGTATGTATGGACTGCTCACAAAGACAAGTTTGTCTCGTCCATAGCCTTGCCGAATAGGTTGTGCTCAATGTTTCATATGGGGACATTTCTCCCTTTTCGTTTTGAGATGGATACAGGGAGCACCACCATGTACAGCAACAGAAGCAGTCCCAGGAGAGTTAGGAAGGAATAAAATCACAGAACTGACAAAGCAAAGCTAAAGTACTGGGGGTATCTACAAGCAGTAAGTGAAGACAGGTGGTGCAGGGAAGTTAACAATGAGGTGGCCAAAGAACAAACCAAGATGGGTCCAAGACATAGATAAGTAAGCAGAGAGTTATGAATTGATAGGAGATGATGAGGTAGATGATTGGAAAGTGTATATAGGTAAAACTGTTACAGAGGGTTGGAAGGAGGACTGGGAAAGAGGAGTCAGGGAGAAGTGTATATTAAAAGCATACAAGGCACTTGAAAAGCCAAAGAAAATGGTGTGCTGTGATGGATGGAAGGGATCCTTTTCAAAGTAGGGCAGGAGTGATCAATCTAGCAAAAAGAAAACAGAAATGGACAACAGGTAGTGATGGAAAATGTACGATATGTAAACAAGAGGCAGACGAGACAGTGGATCATTGGCTGTCGTGGTGTGTGCTTATAGAGAAATAAGAGAAGTTTTTTTTCAGAAAGTGGCACAGGGAAGCCTATAATAACAAGGGTCTAGAAGAGGTTCGGTGTTTAGAAGAAGAGGAACGTGTCGCATATGTTTCAGGTTTGAAGGGTGGCTTTTTGAGAGGCAGGAAAGGTACTAAAGGTGTAATGCTGGGAGAAAAGAAAACAATTGATACAGCTAGATAGCAAAGGGGTACATTAGAATTTCAGAATGCGGGGAGGAAAAGGAATAGCTGTATGCCTTACAAGAGCTCCCATGGGGTTTCACATGGGAAATGCTAGAGCCTCACGGCGGGGATAGGGTGTGTATCATGGCAGCACAAGCTGATTAGGATAACCATGGTTTCCTCCGCCTATTTATTTTCTAGGCCAGCTGTGTTACGCAGGACTGCGGCACAAAAGTGGAGAGCCACAGTACTATTATAATTATTGTTATTATTATTATTATTATTATTATTATTATTATTATTATTATTATTATTATTATTATTATTATTATTATTATTATTATTATTATTATTATTATTATTATTATTATAACATGTAGATGGGGTATTATTTATGTTTCGTATGTCTCCTGCAAAAGCGTTCTTTCATTTTGGTTATCAACAATGCGGTGGTGCATAAAATGTCCTAAAACGGGTCTACACGACGGTGAGGAGAAAGAGGTTGATCATCCTCAAAACACCAAGAAAAAAAACGCTTTTTTGTCTACATGGACATGTGTAAAATATGACGCATGACATGTATACTGCCCAAAATAATGTCATGGTTTGTGCCTACGAAATTGACATGACCCGAGAAATTGTATTGCACAATATGTTTGATTTTACCAAACTGAGTAAGAAAACTCAACTCATGTGAACCATATTTATTTATTATCTTATAACCTGCGCATAAGATTTTATGTTTCAAATCTTATTGTTCACCAACAAATCTAAAGTGTTTGCAAGTCATCATTTATATCAGTTGTATTGACTCTGCATGACACAATATTTAATTTCTAATATAATGACCATTTTGGGCAGCTTTTATCTGTTCCTCAACCTTCGGTCATGGTGTGATTTTTGTCGAAGTAGCATATGTCAACATAATTGTTGAATATCCCATGTGTCATCCAATGGTTTAATTTCCTAACTGCGTATTCCATAGATCCGACATTCTGGTGAATTAAAAAATTATTTATCTTGTGCTTATATTTCAGCAAATATTCTTTTAACGAGCAAATGTAAATTAATCATCGACTTCGAAGCTAACAGAGTAAAGCTTCAGTATAAGGACATTCATTATCTGACATATTCACTTCATGAAACAAGGCTTGAAGGTGGAATAATAAACATGTGAATCTGACATCTGATGCTCTTTTAAAGTACAAAATACTTGTGTATGTCCGTAAATGGGACACATTGGCAAGATTAATAAAATACATATACGTGTTGTCAAAACATCATTAATATAGATATCATACAGAGGATAGTAACGACGTTAGACGAGAATTATAGGAGAACGTACAATTATGTACATTAATATTGGAAATTAATTATCTAGTATGTGAAGCTTTATATTTTTTTTAATTAAAACTGAAACACGTTTGTTTTTTGTTAGATTAGGGATCACATTCCAAACTTTAACGCTGTCATTTCTAATTGGCTTTTCATAGTACGAAATCGAATGACATGGAGATTGTGAAGTTGTCTGGTAAAGTGGTCATTAGTGACACTACTATCTGGAAATATGTTTGAACGTGCTTCGAACATTTTTCTTTTGCACAATTGTACCGGAATATTTCTTCTTGACAAATAATAATAGCTGCAGTGATAAGATGTTCAAAGTTTTAGATAATGTATTCATTGATGCTCTGCACAAGTTACATTAAAAGTAAGAGGGGTAACTACATCTTTTGCCACTCTTTTAGCAACTGTAAAATTTATTCAATCATATCCCGAACTAGAACATTTCAAATTGTCTATTGTCTTTATTGCCTCTTCTGAAGTAATGCACACAAAGCGTTTGCACAGGGAAGATTCATTTCTTGATAATATTCAATTTGCAATAATAACAATAACATTGCCTATGGTTTCATTCACATCCACTTGCCCTTGCCCCATATATCTTTTGTATGAACTCATAAACTACGGATCAGCTTAACAAAGACGGCCACAGTTTTCTCCGATCAACACCGTCCTTGGTTAAAATAGATCCAACTTTCCTAACTGAAGCAATAGCCAGAAGAACATCAATCTGCAGCTTGGTATCATCGTTTTTACTGTTTACAGATTTGATGTTTTGCCAGTACAGGGCGACACCTTTACTGTAATTCAAAGACTTATATGCATCTTTTTAATGAGCATGCGCCTCTACGCGTGGGTTTCTTCTTATTGATATTCCATAACGGTCATCAGAAGTGCTCAATATTTAGGATGTCACATCGAAAATCTATACGCATGTTGACAAGGCAATATGATCAGTGAATAAATTTCTGTCGCCGTGGTAAATGTATGTCATCATCTGACAGGAATACCATCTACACATCTGCAATTTACAGCAGACCTTGTGCAAAAATAGTTATAATTTTGTGCATGATATATACTTTACATCATTTTAAAGACTAGAGTGTTCTTATATCGACAGGGACAGGATCTATAGTCTTTTCGCAAGGCGTTAAATTATCGTTGGTAGTCAATCATCATTTATGCGTAAACTCGCGTGCCTTACCACTTGTGCTTCAGTCTGAGACACATTACAGAGATTTACATCCATGTATGTGACTTTAAAGTAACAGCTGAGTTGCACCTTGCAACTCTCCATGCTACATTTGCTAAACAATAAACCAGCTTTTTCAAACAACAAAACAGCCCCGGAGGCGCGACAGAAATGTTACATTTCTTGATGTTTTTCGTTAAAGATTTGAGCCGTTAAACTGCTGGCTGGCCCTTCTTGGTACACATTTGACTGCATACAGTATCATGGGTACGTTTCAGTGACACCATATGGTTTTCAAGGTTATACATTTTTTCTGGCGATTCCCCAGTAGAACAGGACAGCTATTTTATAAAGTGAGAAGTGTAATTTTAATTTCTTGCGCAGTAAAGCCGTATGTCCGGATTGGCACTCCCCACAGATTAATGAGAGTCAAAGTACTGCCTGTAAGCTGACAACTAACACTCACCAATTCTGCAGTTATTTGTACTCCTGCAGTTGATGAGATACCATTTGTACACCTGGTCAGGTTTATGTAATTATACGGCCTTCAGAAGGATATAGCTTGAGTAAACATACAACAACAAGGTTCTGTAGCTAATCTCCCAATAATCAGCTTTTGCCGACAATTATTAACTGCCACGTGTCTTCCTTTCATAAATCGATCCGTTTCCACATATATAGAGGGGTTTATAAAGAGAAATTACATGAATATGAAGTAAGTAGGACAGTACTATATTCAATACAAGAAGAATTTTGTCATATTGTGTATCTTAAATAGATTCTTCAATGAAGATATTTGTCAAGGAAAGTATGCCAAACCAGAGATATGTGAAGATTTATGTCGACCTTTCTTGTTTTACTCTCCGGAGTTGAATGCATCAAAAATTAAGTAACCTTTGGGTCGAAATAAATGTGTGATTTTATACATCATTATTTGAGGTGAAAAAATCACAAAAGATTCAACTAAATAGGCGTTGTCGATTTCAAAATTGAGAGTACTTATATTACAACAATTTTTTTAAATCTTAAGGCATATATGTGTATTCGCCTTCATGCAATATGGTGTATCCAGGCACTGACTGTGCAATTGTCACTTATGGTAATATTTGAACATTTGCCCTGATATGAATTATTTGTTTTTTTTTGTCATGAAAATATGGACTGCTAGGGTTCATCTTTGTGATGTCGTTAAGCCAAAGAAAACGTAAAGTGGGAAAGTTTAAAATGAACAAACATTATAAGAACAACACTGTTTTATCGGTTATAAAGTATATAATTTTTTAAACTGTTTCAGCTTGAATAACGTATGAAAAAATGCAGTTACATATACTAGTTCGTTGTCTTAGGTGCTAATATAACTCTATGATTAGAACTAACGACAAAACGATATCCTCTCTCTCTCTCTCTCTCTTTCATCCTCTCTCTCTCTATCTATCTATCTATCTATCTATCTATCTATCTATCTATCTATCTACCGTGCGCCTCTTGTCATGCTCACCCTGCATACGATGCAATAAAACCAAAGCTTACGAAAAGATGACAAACATTTTAAGGATTACACAACAATTTGAAGATCAAAGCAGCTTGTTTTTGTAAACTTTTCCTAAAAAGGTTCTGTTTAATATTTGGGCTTGCTTCCAAAACTTTGGTCTGCCTTTATCATTGTGCTTTTTAAATCATAAAGCTGTGAAATTGTGAGACAAATCTCTGCAAACTAAAATGTTCCTTTGTCATTTTACCTAAAATATTTTACACTTCAGTCAAAATACGTACCAATGGATCTAAATGTTATTATCTCGTATGAAAAACGTGTATCCAGTTTGTGCCTGTAGCTGCACGTGACATGCTATAAAAGTTGAATTCAACAATCCAACATGGATTAAATAGGGTCTGTGCTGCTGCAAACTACATTGCATTTATAAAGTGTGAATTAATTAAACAATCCACTTGGCACAAAAACTGTACACATTTGACTCCATTTGGCCATATTCAAATCCGAGTACTCCTTTTAGTTTATTATCATTAGCAGTCGTCGTCGTCATTGTAGTAGTAGTATTAGTAGTAGTAGTAGTAGTAGTAGTAGTAGTAGTAGTAGTAGTAGTAGTAGTAGTAGTAGTAGTAGTAGTAGCAGTAGTAGTAGTAATTTGTTTTTATGCCGGTGTGATATATCAGCGTTCCATTTTTCTTTCCTTCTTTATATATATTGATTTGACATTTAGGTACAATTTTTGCTATGCTGCTCAGAATCCTCACAACTGTTGTATGCCTTACTTTCAAACTGGGTGATAATTTCAATTAATTTGAATTTCTGAGACGATCTAGCCGTTTGCTTCGCTTGGAATCCAATACAGTTACTTTATTTCCTGCAATAGCTCTTCGCAGATTAGAGACTGTATTATGCCCAATGAATACCTATTTAACAAAGATTAATATAATCATTCCCAAGTGTGCAGGTTTAGACAACGGAAACATTATCATTGACTACCGGCAAAGAAATAACATCGACGTCACGTCTTTCAGCGTCAAACCACCTGCATGACCAGCCTCAATCTTCTTCAATTGTAGCAAATAGTCAGTTTTATAAATTTTGCAAATACTAATCCTGTTTTTCGTGATTTAAAACTGATGACATTTCTTGTCGTCAATGAACACAACATGACGCAGAATAAAGATCTGCATTGAATCAAATTCAGCCCCGATATTGGTTTGTTTGCGTTAAATCAGAGGTCCTGGGCCGGGAACAGTTTTCCCAGTAGCACTAATAAAACATCCACCTCAAATATTCAATGTATATTACACAGATATATTCTAAGTATGTTATCATTTTTTTAAAATGTACTGGATCGTACTGCTTGCTAACTTCAGTGTCGTCAATATAAACTCACCTGCAGTGAAGAAGTACAGCTGCGAAGGTTCTACTGGAACATTTTATTGAACAAAAACACAAATTTCTAAAGCTTCCACAATTTACACGATGTTAAGCTAACCTTTGCACGTATAGGTAACGTGTAATAGCAAGTAAACGCATTGAATTAAGTTGAATGCTGAAAGATCGTGCAGCTAGTGCAGCGCTGCCGGTTGCCCTCGGCAGCATTTTACAAAGATGGATCTCTTAACTCTTTCTGTGTCAACTGAGACCAAAGGCAAACTATTTTAAACGAACTGCTCTCAATTTGAATAACTGTGCTAGTTTCATGTTCCATCTGATACGTCCTTTCATTTAAGTACCAACGTGCCTGTAGTTACGTGGAATATAATACATGCAGCAAACTTCAACAGCTTTTCTCAGCATGCTTTTGTGTGCATTGCACCCAAATCACACCGAGAAAAACTGTTGAATATCTAAAATGTGGCATTGAAAGGGTTCAAAACTATTATATATAATATATCTGGTGTGATACAGAGATATTATGAAGTAGCCGGGATAAACTGTGAATTTAAGCTGAAAGAAATCCCGCATGTGGACTTGTGATATGACTCCAGAAATCGATACCCGCTTGACATATATGTATTTAATCAACATGGCACGCCTTGCGTTAACGTTAGTGTTATGTACCAAACGTGCTCTCCTGTACTTTGAGTAATTTGATATGTTTCCGTTATTTCTTGGCTGTAAAACTTTATCGTTTTGCAAAGTTTGGTCTAAATTTTGAAAACTGTAAAGGCAACACGATGTGCTGTGAATTGACAATTCATGTTGCACAAACGTTTTTTCCAAGTTTATTTTCATATAAACAGAACCATATTTAACTAGAATTGGTGCTGAAAAACAAACTTGAATTTACTAATCCAGGTTTGGAACCCGTTGCTATAGATTGGAGATGAACATGAAAATCTTAAACTCGGCTAAAAGGCATTTTGCAAGTACCAATGCATTGTCGTTGTCGTTGTTGTTGTCAACGTCTGTCTTAAGGGCTTAAGGTTTGCAAAGCTAGAATTTATACCTTCAATCTTGCACGTTGTGCTCACAGACATATCTCGTTGGATATACATAATGCAGTTTTATGCCGGTGTTCTATTTCTGTGCAGGCGCCATCATTCACTGGTATACCACGAAACCAACTATTAAATTTAAAAGACCATTGATTGTAAAAACATCATCCACTGTATTTGAAGACCCTCCCCTTCTACAGAAGATTAGATTTTCAGTCCAAGGTTATAAACCTAATAAACCGTTTAGGAAGATAATGTGTGCAGATTTTTTCAACGCTCCATCGAACAGCCATACCTTGCATTCTCGTTATCATTTCTAACATTAAGCATAACCTTACATGTGGTTAGTGTTTTACAGGCAACGCCTTATAAGTGGAAATGGCCACTCACAAACAGTTTCTTGAGATTGTGATCGAAACGCAGAATGATAAAATCCGATGTGGCTGAAAATGTTCAGGTTATTTCTATGTCTTTTCATGTTTCTATAATTCTGATGACAGGAGATACGGGGACAATTTGATAACACACTGAAACTCTTTAAAGGGACAAAAGTATCATATTGTGGCAGTGTTGTGGTGCTATCATCCTTTCTCTATGTAAGCAAAGGCTGTTATATGGAAGGTCGGCTTTACAATTTTCTCCACAATATTGTAAAAGAATCTGCAGTAAACGGGTCCGTGATGAGGGGTCACTACCTAAAAGTAGCATCATGTAATTTCCAAAAGTAATGAAAAAAAAAACAGTAACGCTGCCGGATAAGCAATTTGATGCGAACTGAGTTCAGCTATGTTTCTTCCAAGTTTGAAGACCTTTTCGTATGCTGTTAAAAAGAAGTTGAAATTGCAGAAACACACAACATTTATTTCATCAATATAATCAGAGAGAGAGAGAGCGAGAGAGAGAGTAGCTTTTCACACCACACATAACCATACAGAAGGCATTTCAAAGATTCAAATTGTGTGATACCTCAATAAAAATGCAGTTTGCAGGCCCTTTGCATAGACCCCCAATAAGAAATGACCTGTTGTCCAATGTGGCAATGGTATCCCACTGTGCATTGCGACGGCCCTGATAGCGGGTCAGGCTTTCCAGTCGCAGGGACAGCTCACAGAGCCGCTGACAAGGAAAAGCGTTTCTGAGTGGAATGCCATACACAAATCTCTATCCTCAGTTCCATGGGAAATCCACTAAGGCCAGCTAGAATTGCTTACATGACTTCATCGAATGCATTCCCACGCAATGCAGATTTATCAGGTTCTCCCGGTCCAGCACTATACTTTGCCATTATTAAGTCTAAAGCTTTTGCTGTATTTCCACTTCAATGATAAGCAACCAATTTAGCTGAAAATTGAATGCCATGGATAGATGGGGAGTAGATGGAAGGCATATAAGCGCTGTAAAATGATTCCAAAATACACAATATTTTTCTCGAGTACCTCTTGGCCATGAAAGCCACAGCAAATACAAAAAGAATGGAATGACAATGAACCAGAAGTCGGTGGATAACGAACCTTTGCTGATTGTGTTGAATATGGTTAATCAGTTTCTTCTGTATGCATTATTCAGTTCCTAAAACCCGGAAATGTTACAGACCCACTGGCCCCAGGCACAGCATGATCTGGGAGCTGTAACTTTGTGACTTGGCGAATATTTGGTGCTGAAACCACACAATCTGCTCCGATTCCTCTTTTGATGAATTTTCTCATGTATTCATCGATTGTCTGTCACTTGCGTGGCAGCAAAAGCAAAGCTAGTAAAAATTTCACAGTACCAAATACTATCCGACACGTGCTTTACACACCTTCTTCCCAAGAGACTCAAAGAAAGGAGGAAACCTTTATCTGTCGTGAACTTCACGAAAGATTAATTGATTGAGGTCAATATAATCGATTGATATACAGTGTTATAACGATATATATTGGCAGATCACCATTTTGAAGACGCTTGTTTTCACTTTATTTTGCTTACCATATTAAAGATAAAGTAATTTTGACAACGTAATGTCCTGGTTTGAAATGCATGCAACAGACAAACAGCTGCTGTCTAGGGCAATTTGCTAAAATTCTGGACCCTGTGCATTTTGCAACATAAGTGTTCGGAAGCATGGTCTATGAGTTTCAAACGCTCAAGCTACAGATCTTAAATAATTTTGCTCATAGTATCCGAAAAATTAGAAGATTGCCATTAAGAGTACTTACACCATAACGATTATTATGATAGGTGTGATCTAAATTTCAGCTGTTGCAACCAAACCATCCAACAACCAATTTATAAATATTTCACGGATCATTGAAATGAGAAAGCTCCGATTATTAAAAATACTGGTTTGTAAGTCAATATACATTTCTACACGATGATAAGCAGCAAAAATTAATCCTACATTGTGAGAACCAGACTACTTTCTACGCCCAAGTTTTGAATTCAAACTATTGTATTTGTGTCTTTTTGTCCAGAACCATTTCCTTGGAGTCATTACCCTATTCTGCAGTCCGCACTCTTTACTTTCCATCAGCTAACCTGTTACTGTCTAACCTTTATACATATGGAAGTAGTACTCTCCATATTGCACACGTTCCTCTGCAGAATTTTGACATAGGCTATTTGTTTTATACACTTGGTACGGAATTACAAATATATGTCGCAACAGTCATATTAAGCACATCTAATGTATGAATATGGAACCCTTATAAACGGTTTAATATTAAAATCAGCAACTGTGGGTTGATTATGGGTTCATTCAACTTAAGCATGTATATTTTGCTTGTTGTATCGAATTTGCAGGCAAATTATTTTCACTTTCAAATAGGAAAAAACAAGGGAATAAACCACGAAAGTAAACATAAACAGCATAATAAAAATTGATATTCATGATGTGAATCACAGGTTTATTTATGATAAGTGTATACCATCAGTGACATAAACGTTTATAAACCATAATAGAGAAAAGAGAAATCAATGCCAAATACGTATGGGTGAGAAATGGAAACATCTTTCTACGGAAGGATGATGGATGTCCAGCCATCAAAATAACATCCGTGAACCAACTTCAACAAATTACTTGATTTGTTTGAACAGTATACAGGACTTAAATCTGAATATATGAAATTACTTTGATCAGTAAACTTGATGCCAATTTTTTCTAGACCACAAAATAATAGTACCACATCGGACACGACATATGGCACATTAGATATTGATTTTGATTCAGATTCAGATGAGGAGGAATACACCGCAGATTTTACTAACTGTGTTGAACTTGAAAGACCTGATCTATTCACACAGACCATTATTCAAAATGAAAACAGTGGGAAAAGACTATCTTTACTCCATTTAAATATCCGCAGTCTGAAAAATAAGCAACATTTTGATAAATTTGTACATCTTCTTACATCATTGGATTACTTTTTTGACATTATTGTGATAACCGAAACTTGGATTGATAATTTGACAGAATGTCAATATCTACAGATACCATACTACAATATGGAAAACTATATCAGAGATGGTAGAGGCGGAGGAGTAGCGGTATATATACACACAAAGATTGTAATTATAAGTGCAGAAGTGACATTGATATAACTGAAAGTGAAACAGTGTGGTGCAAAATAGAAACAGCTTGTACCAGGGGTAAGATCATTATTGGGGCTATTTATAGACCTCCTAACCTGAATGTTGGAGAATTTACAGAAGATTTGTATAGTAAACTGAATGATCTAAATACAAGCAATTCCAAGGTAATAATTGTTGGAGACCTAAATATTAACATAGGGTGTGATGATGGTTCCACTTATCTAAGTACCTTAACTTCTTTAGGATTTAGATCTCTTATTAATATCCCAACAAGACAGACTGATACTACTAGTACTATCATTGACCATATGTTTACCAATATTGCGGATACTTTTGTTGACTCCGGTACAATAAGCTCTGATATAAGTGACCACAAACCAATTTTTTCTGTATTACAAAACATCGATGCGAATTTTAATGCGATTAGTAATAATGAAAAATATAATTTTGATAAATATGATATTGGTGATTTTCATGAGAAATTGAGGGAAGTAAACTGGGATCCAGTGATTAATAGTCCGAGAGTGAATGATGCATATAATTTGTTTTGTGAAAAGTTCCTGTCATGTTGTGAAAGTTACATTATTAAATCGAAGAATGAGAAATCAAAAATTAAAAAACCTTGGATTACTAAGGGTCTACTTAAATCAATAAATGTGAAAAATGAGCTGTATTTTAAAACCCGAAATGAACCATTTAATGTTATTGTAAAACAGAAATAAAATCAATATAAAAACATGTTAGAACTACTGTTGAAGAAAGCTGAAAAAAGTTATTTGGAAAATAAATTTCAAAATAACATCGGTGATCAAAGTAAAACTTGGGAAACAATATATGAAGCAGTAAATAAAAGAAAGTCGAATGCTAATAATATTCCTAAACAGATCCACATTGAAGGTGATGGAGATTATCCTTGTGTAATTACAGATACTAAAGAAATGTGTGAGAATTTTAATAGCTTTTTTGTGTTTGTTGGAAAAAATGTGTCTGACTCAATTGAGTTGAGATGTGACGAGAAAAATGTAAGTGAATATTTAGGACCACGGATGACTGACTCCATATACTTGGAGCCAGTAACAGAAGGTGAAATATCCTTATTGCTGGGTAAAATCAAGGTAAATAAATCATGTGGCCATGATTTAATCCATCCTCGATTATTGAAAGATGCAAAACAATATATTCAAGAACCATTAACTCACATTATTAACTTATCTAGTGTTCAGGGATATGTCCCGGATAAACTGAAAATAGCTCGTGTTGCACCCATTTTTAAAGGAGGGGATTCAAAGATTATGGGCAATTATCGACCAATTTCTATTCTTCCCACAATTTCAAAAATTTTCGAACGCTGTATTGCAAATAGATTATTAAAGTTTTTAAATAAGAAAAAAATTTTTTACAATTTACAATTTGGTTTTAGGAAAAATTTAGGTACAAAGTTAGCAATTTGTGAATTTTCTAATTTTGTTCAGCAACAGTTGGAAAAAAGTAAAATTTGTTTGGGAATATTTATTGATATAAAAAAAGCTTTTGATACCGTTATCATAGTATTTTGCTTAAAAAATTAGAACATAATGGTATAAGAGGATTATCTTTGGAATGGTTTAAAAGTTATCTACAGGATAGAAGACAGTTTATACAGATAGGATCTAGCAAGTCGGTGTTGAAAACAGTTCAGTGTGGTGTTCCACAAGGATCTATTTTAGGTCTTTTAATGTTCCTTGTATATATTAATGATTTACAAAATTGTCTCACACATGGAATTTCACGATTATTTGCTGATGATACTAACATTCTTTACAGTGGTAAACATATTGATACATTAAAACGTAATGCAGAAGTGGATTTGCTCAAGCTAATAGATTGGTTCAATGTTAATAAACTAGCATTAAATGTAAATAAGTCAAATTGTATTATAATACGCTCCAAAAAGAAGAAAATACCAGCTGATTTTAATATTATGGTAGGAGCAAAAACCTTGACTTTATTAGACAATATTAAATATTTGGGTGTTTATATCGACCAGCAGTTTACATGGAAATCGCATATTAATTCTGTTTGTAAAAAAATAGCCCCTATTATAGGCATTCTTTCAAAGGTTAGACACTTACTTACCTTTCCCATCTTACGTCAGCTGTATTATGCCCTTATTCACCCACATATTTTGTATTGTATTGAAGCTTATGGATCAACATATAAAACTCATGTCGAACCACTTTTAATATTACAAAAACGAGCCATACGAATTATTACCTTTTCACATTCCCAATGTCACACAGAAAATTTATTTAAGTACATCAAAATTCTTCCCTTTTACAAATTATATCTTTTAACTATATGCTTGTTAGTCTACAATGAATTGAGTGGTACATCCTCCATAGAATTTGGTTTTCAAAATTGTTTTTTGACACATAGTTATAACACACGAAATCGAAGCATCTTATCTCGATCCCAACATAAAACAAAGGCATAGCCTTCTAGCCATCCTCACACCTATTATTTTGTTGTATCTATAATTTGTACAAAACTTTTGTTGTGGAAATAAACTATTGAATATTGAATATTGAATATGCAGATAGTTTTGTGCATTTATCCGCTGCAAATTTACTCCAAATCCAAAACATGCAGTTTGTAGAGCTTAATATGTTTGGTCTTAACACAATGGGGAGGCCCGTTTCGTGGCTCGCCTACCAGTCAATTGAAATTGATATAATTTGTCAGAATAAATCTAAATTCCTATCTCTCTATAATTATCAATTTGACAGTGTCATTGTGCGTTGGTTTGTCTTTTACTTTCATTCGTTTGTCACCACTGCTAAAGAAATTATATGAAATAAACTTCTTTGCGACTTTTTTGTAATTTATTGCCAAATGGTTTATTCATGTATCATTGTCAATGTTTGTCTAAAGTATCATAAATTAAACTGAAGATGAGTCCGGGCGATAGCATGACACTTGCCTTCCTTTTCTTTTTGATGCACAGATATATGGTTAGCATATTATTTACGTCCTCCATAAATTCTGTTCTGACCTTATTCAGAAGTCTACAGTTGCTTTTGATAAAATTGGTATGTTTCTACATGGGCGAGCCATATTCACCCTTCTATAGACATAACTGACTTTCCAGAGGACCGGCTGAGCCTCACGTCAGATTGCCTGACACATACTAGTTTGGAAATCATAAGCTATGGCTAGGTCCACATTGAGAGTGACATGCTGCAGCTAAACCACATAATCATCGGCAATGTCACGGAACACTGGCGTTTAGAAAAAAACTTTTGAAGTGTTCAAGTAAATGCGAACTCAGACGTGACCAAATTGTGACAAACTTTACGAAACTTTAAGTGATACCAACAGCGACATCTTTTGATAAATCATTGTTGCCATGTCCAGTACTGCGCCTCCTCTCAGCATAAGATAAAGTGCTTTTGGAGGCCGATGTGCCTTCACTTATTTTATAATCAGTTCTGATATTGGAGTAATATATATGTACAATAAATACATGTATACATATGTATTTGTTCCTTCTGACATGCTGTTAAAACATGCCATCAAATTTGCTTTACCGACTTTTTTTCCGGAAAGATGACATTGAAAGTTTGTAATGTTCGAAAACAGTAACTCACTGATAAAATGAGATTGTTTCCTCTGAGTGCAAATGACAATTCTAAATTGGAAAAAAAATGTTTTTATTATTTTTACATCCCATAAAATAGCTGTAAATGCTTGGTCCATCAAACAAATTGAAGCTGCACATGGCAGTGACAGGTTCCATGGTTGGTTTTCTATTTCTGTTTTGCTTGCAAATGATGACCAAATGTAGATGAAAATCTAATGTGGACTTCACATGATACATCACCTGGAAGTGCCTTAGACAGGAAGGAAGCTGTTCCCGACATGTCCGCATACCTGTCTTTAAAACCATTGACTCATTTACGTTGAATAAGGACTGATTGGATTGTGGCAGGGGACATACTTGGATCTGCTTGCAGCGTTGTTGCTAATGGAGCGCACGGCCATACAATTTGATCTCGTAAGCATCAGGAAAGGGATTTTGACAACCGCTTCTCTTCTGTTTGGGATTTTTCCTATTCACATATTTGTAACCCCTATGACCCTTAAGTCCCATTCAGTGTGCCTGAGGTACTCCGGGTGAGTCTACAAGTATAAACTGAAGATAAGCATTCTTTGTAATTTTGTTAATGATATATTCGAAGAGGTGAACCCTGTCAGTCCTACTTATCACATAAATACATTATCAGCGACACATATACAAATCTGGTCAGCCAGTAAAATATTACGTATGTTGCACAGGACGACATTTGTGTGCACAATTGGAACAGTGCATAGCACATGAAATACAGCATCATTGCTAACCTGCGAACGAATGCCACATAGAAATCGAACAAAAAGCTTACTTCTAGTGAATCTTGATTTGTCTGCATTGACAAACATTTGGCTTATTGCTGTCTACAAAGGCCAAATATGAACACAGATGAATTGCAATTACATGCAACATTTGGGTATCTATTTCTAACCTGAATATTATAACTGCCACGCATGTATATCAAGTCCAGGAATTTTTTCCCACAGACCATCTTAGCCTACGATACATGACTAAGATTGTATGTATATATATATAAATATATATATATATATATATATATATATATATATATATATATATATATATATATATATATATATATATATCGAAGATAACCAAAAGTGTTGCATATATATTTTTTGCTGTAACCTTCTATTGATTAAGACTTCCTTCAGCTTGACAAAATGTAAGCATTGTGGGTATTGTGGGTGGGTATATTTCATCGTCGAATATTCAGACAGTGAGATAGCACTGTGTCATGATTTTCCCTGCACACACACTGACTAAATTGCTGTAGTCCCTAGGAGATCACAATTCGTGGATCCTATCATTATTATTTAAATAATGCAGTAAAACATCCCGATGGAAATGAAAGAGACAAATGGGCTTCATTGACTTTGTCATTAATTTTACTGGTATTCGACATTAATGAGTCAAATCGGATCATGTCCAACATTAAATTTCCAAACGAAATGAGACACTTATTTGTGGGTTGTCGATACCCTTTGAGTTGAGAACGTACTGCATGTGTTAAGCAACTTGGTTATGAATATAACTCAAAATAAAAGGCAAGTATCTTCCCTTTATACCGACGACAATTCTGATGCTATATGCAAAAATACTATAGGTCTCTATGTTTACACATATTTTCTTTTGGTATGGTTAAATATGTTTTGCATGGGTTTATACTTTGTTTATGTGATATGCTAGGAGAATATGAAACACACCTGCGGTCTTCTAATGCAGGCGATTTATGACCCACAAAGTATTTAAATTCAAATAAACCCCACTGACAACATTTTCTCATATGAAACTTGAGAATAGAAATACTCTGACTTAAGGATTATGCAGTTTAGATCAGTAAGACAAAAGTTACGGTTGTTCTAAGCTGTCATATAGTGTGGCTTAGGGGCTGCCATATGTGCAGTAACATATCCCACAATGCAGCAGTAATGGCATGGCAATATCCGAAGGCTAGTTCCACAATTTTGACAAATAATCTCTGTGAACTGTAGTTAAAATAGTAGTAAATAGTAGTACAATACAA
>OZ026612.1:81853106-81913106 GCA_964020975.1 Hermodice carunculata
TTGTAACAGTACACAACCTGAACCACACATAATTAATGTACCAAATTTTAACATTGTAATTTGGGAAGTCAATTGAAATATTGATAATTTGTCTATGAAAACAGTATGGAAGCATTGCTGCATTATGGAATTTATTTGGCCAAGATTACTCACTGCTGTGTTCAGACAAAAATGTGAGAACATTTTATTTATTTTGATCATCCATAATATCATTCAAAGGTCGACATGGACAGATCAGTTTTCCAGTTTTCATCAAACACGTTTGGATTGCATTGTAAACGTTTGTGTTGTTTCGTATTTTTTATAAGTGTATGAGGTCAAAATGTCACACCAAAATTTGCCGTGTTACGCTCCACATATCGTCTGTGCTCACTTCATGTTATCGAAGGAACCTTCATTACCCTGTACCAGGAAAGACACACCATGGCCTTTGTGCTTGTTCAACTTTAACACAAACCAATTAAGGGATGTTTTAGGCTGTTTGAAAGTGTTCTCCCATCTTGATTTACAGCGGAATTATGGTCTATTTACTTAATCAGATGACCTTTGTGGATACCTTAAGTAGTCATAACGACTGATAAGTCTGAAATGTGTTAGCGTGTACAGAAACTGGGAAGGCAATAAAACTAAGAGGTAACTTAATACTTTGATTCATCATCAACTCGTTTACAAATTTAGTTTACTTTCTGTGTAATTAAACGATGAAGATGGCCATTGATTCCCATAAACTTGACATTGGATTACTTGTATGAGAGTTCTTGGGGAATTAGGAATAGTGGTGTGTTCTCGCTACACTATACCCACTTAGTTAGTTGTAGTTAATGTTAAATATCACAAATGCCGTCCTAGGAGAATATCGCCTGTAGATGGCATCACAGGTAGCTAGCTACCCCCTGGTATTCACCTGTTGCAGATGGAGACACCTGGAATATAAACAAAATCTGCTTTGTCTATTCTTAACAGTGTTAAGAGACAAAAGATGCAGCTGACACAATCATGTATAATAGTGTATCTATATACCATACAACACGCTCCCAGCCCCCAGCCCCATCTCCGTGACTGATCAGTGCCTGCTATTCATTAATGGGTTTAATTGACACACAATTTTTTCTTAAATGGCAGTAGTTTTGCTCGCAAAATATCGCTCATTAGGTTGGTTAAGATCTTATTGTGAATAGGTACTAAACGAGTCCAACTAAGGTGCAGCGGGTAACGTGTGCTTCAATTCAAACATATGATGCGATCTGTTTGTGTGTCATGTTCGTTCGTAGTTGTAACGATATAATCTTGACCCGCCCACTACCAAGATAAAGGACAAACGCACCCAACGCATTGCAACGAAACGCGTTTAATACCACTTGCAGTTGCACCTGACGTTTACTTACCTGTAAAATGTATCTTTGTTAAAACTTAATAAAAAGAAAATAAACATCTAACAGAGGGCCAGTTGTTCCATGTCCAAGGTCAAGATCTCTCTCTCTCTCTCTCTCTCTTTCTGTCTATCTATCTATCTATCTATCTATCTATCTATCTATCTATCTATCTATCTATCTATCTATCTATCTCCCATGTCGTGAAACTTCTCTGTACATATATACGTGATCACAAACATACATACATACATACATACATACATACATACATATATACATACATACATACATACAACATACATACATACATGCCATGCGTGCGATTCATCACGAAGGCAACCTGTACATGTACTTTCATTTTCGTTAGGAGAGATCTTTCTGCGTAGATTCTGCAGAAAAAATCGTATCCACATCATCAAACATTTGAAAAGCTAGTATTACTGAGGTTGTGTTAAGAAGGCCGTGTTAGTGCGGACAATACTGTCCAACTAACAGTCTACAGCATCATTAAGGTTTTTTGATACTCCGTAAATTTCTTTTTCGTCATAAAAAATGAAAAAGACGATTACCAACTTAATGTCGCTTCATGCTGGCCGACAAACGTACTCAACGCAGGGATGATTTTCGCAAGAAATTCAATTTGCGGGAGATTACGTGCTCCACTGTGATTTCCATTTGCTCCACAAGTTAGCACAGGAGGATCGGCCGGATAAGCGGCACTGTGAACGGCCATAAATAGTTACTTCCCCACTTTGCCACCTCAATCAACGAACCACCATTAGTCGGTGGCCGCTCCAAATCAATGCAAAATGAACACAAAGGCAATTCTGATCACCGCCTGCGTTAAAACTAATATCATCTGGAAGTCTAAGAGCAACGTGACCATGCTAGAGTGATCGGAATGATAGATGGGGCCGCAAAATTTTTTTATTGCGACACGCATGCAAGTCTGTAGTCAACAACTGTGATCATCCTACCATTGACCATTCGAAAAGTAGTTAGCGATGATTGGGGTTGGTGGTCCAACAGCCAGCATATTAAAACAATTCTGAGTTCAGTTGTCGGATGTGTTGCCTGTGTATCTTCACATGCCAGATGTAGCAGTGTAAGTTACCGGGAACTACGGCATTTCAAAGACAAATAGTAGGAGTTTAATATCCATAGTGTAGACCACTTCATAGACTGCACCATGCCTTTGGTCAACATAAATCACGGTCATCCCCTAACTTATCATATGTGGCAGGATCTATGCTTTATATAATCACGGGGTGGGAGAGAGAGAGAGAGAGAGAGAGAGAGAGAGAGAGAGAGAGAGAGAGACAGACAGACAGACAGACAGACAGACAAACAGGCACACAGACAGACAGACAGAGAGAGAGAGAGAGAGAGAGAGAGAGAGACAAAGAAAAAATGTGTATAGTGTAATGCTACTGACCATTCCCATCTGGTGATAAAACATAAGCATCAAATACACCCCATCGGTCTGCAGGATATGTATTGGCCAAGTATATGATTGATTCAAACTACATATTGTTGCCGCGTTCTTTGGGAATAAAAGTAAGGTCACCTTTTTGCAGAAAAACCTTTCACAATAAAACACCAAAATGCCATGTCCACGTGATATCTGAAGTAGTTATGGGGCTTTGGTATAACTTTAGAATTCGCAATGGACGATAACATACAAAGTAGAAGGCATTTCTGAGATAACCGACGAAATCACATGAAGTTGCCCAGGACCTCAAGAGCAAGGTCATGGTTGCCCAAATGCAATTTGAAACATTACCATCAGAATATGCATTAAGTCCCCGCTTTCATAACTTTTAACCCACGTGTTAACAGTTGAATTCATTTTCAGTAACTCTATGACTCATACGTATTTTCCCATATCTTTCACAGACGACCGCTACCCTGTGTAATGTAAAATTCTTAGCTCAAAAGGGCCAATATTATCACTTTGCGTGAACTCTAAATTCAGTAATTTAAGCCTACCACCTTGGAATTAGGTCAAGATCATCGTGCTCTTTCATTGGGCCCCACAGAGTACCATACTCGTGCTCAAGAATTCAAACAGTTCTTGAATTACAATCTCCAAATTAAGTTACATTAAAACATTTAACATGAACTGCAAAGATACCTTAAAATTATGGTTTTTACAAAACGAAGCTTATTTAAGCGATTGGTTTACTTTGGTTGCGGTCACACACTGTCATATGCCTTTATTTTGTATACAAAAAGAATGGAAATAAAAAAAAACCCGAAATCTCTTAATCCTGAGGTCAGAATAACCTTTGACCACCTTCCACTGCCAATGTCATATGCCTTACAATATTCCGGCCTAAAGACAGGAGCTAATGATCAAATGTCTAAGTGGACAGAACATATTTTTTCATATCCACAGAAATCAGCATTATCTAGAGACAGGAGCTGAAGGCTCACAATTCTAGCCGGCCGGCTGATAGTATTACGTTTATTGCATCTAGTTGGCTATATCCTAGGAGCCTACACTGTGGAAATAGTATGCACTCGTGGCTATGCCTATGGGAAATCTTATTTTTGGGCAGTTTGTTTCTACCCAACTCATTTGAGAAATATAAAACAGTTAGCTGAGGTTGACACCTTTTGCCACTTGGTCCGACAACCTTGTTGTTGCCCCTGCTAAATGTGTAACAAAGCTGCAATTTACCAATGATTCAGTTTTGCAAATGTAAATTATAACCTTTATTTTAAAGTATAGTGAACGGTACAGCTATACACCTGCCGCAAATTCTCTCTTGTTCGCTGTGGCTTCTGCGAGAATATCATGGTAAACAGACTTAACGTTGCAAAATCAGGGTGTTGCTTATATGAAATATTTCCAGAAGCACATGTACAGGATGTAACGAATAACGAAGCCCATTTATGTTTATATATATATATATATATATATATATATATATATATATATATATATATATATATATATAATGGTTGTGTGTGTGTGTGTGTGCATTTATACCTGCAAGGAGGTGAGGCTCAATGTTAGGCCTCCCTTTGAGGGTACAGCCACTGTTGATAATGCTAGAAATGCTTCGCTGAAGACGCCCTCTGTATCAGTACTACTGTTTAAGTTACATCGTCAGCCCTAAATTATCTGTTGCCAGAATACTCTATCATGTTATATCATCAGAAACTAAACAAATAGCTCAAAAATATATACAAGTTAATTAAAAGGCGCACCACTCGTACTTAATTCCATCGTGATTCGTTTGAAAGTATCTCCAGGCACTGAAAACACATATTACACAACTCCCTCCAACATCAGATGACTGAAAACTTGAACCAACAACGCAATAATGTATATGTTTGATGAATCATGAGGTGTGTGGAAAAAATTTACAGTCTGTTTTATAATGCATTGCAGTTAACTTCAATTACATTTTCATTTAAAATTGTGGTTGTGATGTAAGAAAATGTTGTGGGGGATACTGTGTTAATATCGTCACATAGAGGATTGTGCTCCTTTAATGATTTAACGACTCATCCATAACATCCTTTATAGTTTCCCATGCACTATTTTGATTTGTTGTCAAGACCATTGCCTTACGTTCTCCTGGTTAAACACAGAGGGACCTGGCAATAAAGCCTACTTACAGTTTACAGGCCCTTCTAAAAGTGCTCGTTGCGGGCATTTACTTAAAATCCTACCGTTTTTTGAAATTCTCTACATGCAATCACAGTTTAAAAAAGTCAGGAAAATCAAATAGCCTCATCTTACAATTACTGTGAAGAATCGCGGCATATCGTGTTGTTGCGTACATTTAATTGCCAGGGTCTGCTGTTTATGAATATCAATTTTTTTAAGTGGGTGTATGTCCATAGTCCCCAGGTACAATCGCATACATTCTTTTAAATGAAGAAGCCAAACCTTGACTGAATATTATTCTGCCTGCGTCAGTCTGTTAATTGGCCCTCTTTGACCACACATTATCACTAAAATTGAGTACGTTCTGTTAGAATACTATACCTAAACGCTGATAACCTCTGATGCTTTTGCAACCTACATGTGTCATTTAGGATATTTTCTTATACACAGGAAGGCCAGTCTTTTATTTTGACATGTTCAGAGTGGCTCGTGTCACTTATTTTATATAATAACTAGACTAAAGTGACAGAAAGATTTTACCCGACCTAACGTGTTCGTTCATGAGTGGTTTTGTGTCTTTATTGTGAATTAGTCCCATTATTAGACCAACCATGAGATCAAGTCTAAAAACACTGACAACCTTGCTTTGTGTGCTGGACAAGATGTCAACGGACTAACAATTAATGAAGATAATCAAAGTCAAATTTGTGAATGGTTTCTTACCAACTTTTCTGCCGTGACGAGCTTCATCCAGTTAATTTGGCTTCACTGACACTAACAAAATATTAACAGTATGCCAATTGAGATGGTCTAACCTTTGTTATTAGCAAAATTATAAAGATTGGTGTACAAAAACTAAAGCTTCTACTTACGAAAAGCGACATTCCTGTCACGAAACCATTCAGCATGCAGGGAAAATTAGCGACAGGTAAAACGCCAATATAATTGTGCAGTAATTAGCACCTCACAAGTTTTCCTCGGTTCAAAAGTGTGAATACCGACATTAATTATTTCTTTACATAGAAAGTGAGCAAAATATTGCACATCTAAAAATAACAACTTTTAAAGCCAATTGTCAAACAAACATACAGCTTTATGAAAAATATATGAAATGCCATTTACCTTGGCAAATGTTAAACTGCTTCATTACAATTATATTTTGGATAGACATTATGTGTGTCCACGTGGCTGAAACGGTTTACAGGGATTTTGTACATCTTTTGCATATTGTCCCCTTGCATCTTATAAACTTAAGGCGACCCCAAATGTCTAGACGCCTCTGTTTCCAAACCAATAATGAAAACGGAAATTCCTGGCACAATTTAGCCACATAAATACAAAATGTCCATTGTGCGAAACAGTGTTATAAATTTTTGTTAAAAAACATATAAAAATGAATATTTTCCGTGCATGACAAACAAGTTTTTATCTAAGATTTACCTGTACAACATTCTATGTGTTGGGTAAATATGACTGTGGGTCATGTATTATACACCCCCCCGCCCCATATATATATATATATATATATATATATATATATATATATATATATATATATATATATATATATATATATATATATATATATATATATATATATATATATATATTTACATATATATATTTACATATATATATATGTATAACTGAAGGGGCATAGAAAATATAAACTAAATAAAGTGCAGTCTGTGATTCCGTTATTGACCATCATTCAAATTTAATCACAAATATTATAAAACAAAAATTAAATTACATGTATTCAGTTATAAAATGATACTGAGCTTTGTGGACGGGGATAAGCTCATGCTATTTATTTAATCATAATGTGCTCTGACTTAAGCCATTTGTTTTGACGTAAAACAAGTTTGATACCGGTATTACACCTAGTTTGTGTGTTCTTTATAATTGCAGACACCACTACTTTCGTTCCAATTATTTCTTACATGAACATTCCCACGACCAATGACAAAGGGAAATAGTCGAAATAGAAGCCAGTTTATTCCAATGTATATTGGCAATTGCTGCACATACGTTTTCACAGAATTTGGAATCGAACACATTGCTGTATCGACATTGATTCTTGTTAATCCGCGTGTCATGTCAAAGTATTAAACCTCAGTTTATACAGTGAGACATACACATATCGCGAGGTCAGCCTGTTAGGGAGAAAATGTCGCCAACCGAGAGGTTCAGGTCAAGGAGTAGCACATGATAAAGCATGTCTGGATATGAACGACCGTTAGCTGTTCACAACGGACTGTCGTTTTCTTCGTGTACCATAATTGAACGTCAATCTAGACTTCCCCGAACAGTAGCTGTCGGTACAATTCATTTCAAATAGTTTTCTTTTATTAGAGTCGTAAGAAATTGGTGATCAAATGATGGGTCTACCTGTGAGAATGTAAATTGCGTAGTACACATGTATTGTGTTATGTTGCCTGGACTGCAACTTACCAAAGTTATCTTAAGTGTCTTGACATCAGTAAACTGTTGGATAACGCTATATTCTATCAGACAGAAAAATCTTTTTCCTATCGAAAAAAGCCTGCCGGATGTTTCGATGATACATGATTCTCACAGCGATGTTAATTGCAAACGTCACCACTTTTTCAAAATACTTGATGACCTGCACATCAATCGATGAATACATGTGGGCATCGTTGGCAGGAAATCTGTCCTTAAAGTTATTGCCATCACCGCGCTACTTGGCTCAAATATAGATTTTATTTATCCTCCTAAATTTCCCACGTTTCTAGCCCAAGAAAAGCAACGAAAGCATAATTATAAGTGCAGTCCTTATGATGGGCGCGGGATGTGCATAATAACGTCTCCTGAAAATAAGGTGATACACAGCTTGTAAAACTTGGCTATTAGACTTAGCCGTGACTTCTTGCCACATGTGACGTGTATAAGTTCTATCATTATCTCTTTCATTTGCATCACATTTTCCTGTAAATATTTGTCATATTACATGTACGTCCACATCCTTATGATTTTATAAAATATAAAAGTTGCAATCAACATCCATTACAAAAACCTTACCAATTTTAAAACCTGTAAGGCCATCTTTTAAAATAATGTTATTTATAACACTTTACGGAAAAAGCATATTGTAAACATGTTTGCATTGACCAGAATATTATGTTATATGCTGTTGCTGAACAGGACATGTCTTACAGTATGACTTTTGAGAAATATGTGAACTTTTTAAAACCTTTTATTCCCCAAAAAGGTCATCTCCTGTAGCAAAGGAGTACCGCAGACTTACATATAGTACAGGTAATTTGTAAAAGCATATTGCTTACAGAGCCTTGCATGTACAAAAAGTGTCCCTGTAGCGGCGGGAAAACAGGTTAAAATAGAAGAGAAGATTTGCTTCAAAGCAAATCTATCTGTGTGCCTTCAACAGTTGTACATTTTGAATGCTACAACTTTTTTCCTTTGGTACTTCCCATTCCATTAAACGTACGGCTGGATGAAAATTTCAAAGTCCAAATGACCTTGACGTTTGACCCCATAGAGGTCACATGTATATTACGTAAATGTGCAGTGTTACATAAACTACAGTTTGAGCTCAATGTGGTTATAATTGGATAAAAATTGACGGAGTTTGACTAGATGGAAATTCCAAAGGTCCAAATGAACTTGACCTGTGACCTTTAGCCGTCAAATGTAAATTTCACAAATGTGCCGTGTTACAACAGCTACAATTTGAGCCCAACATGATCAAACTTGGATACAAATTGACCGAGTCATGGCTAGATGAAAAATTCAAAAGTCCAAATGATCGCGATCTTTGAACTTTAGAGGTCACATGTAAATTACAAAAATATACAGTGTTACAATTATTACAATTTGAGCCAAACATGATTAAAATTGGATAAAAATTGGAGTTATAGCGGGATGAAAATTTCAAACGTCCAAACGACATTGGTCCTTGACCTTCAGAGGACATATGTAAATTACAAAAATGTGCGGTGTTACAAACGTATCAAGTGAGGTAGGATTGGTTACCTGTACTTATAACAGTTTTGGAGATATTCAGGATTTCATTCAAATGGCCCTAATTTGCGTACATTTCAAAACAGTTGAACCTCTTTACAAAAACTCAATATTGTCTGTATGGAAGTTTAAATTATGCCAGGTTAGGAGTTTTTACTTATAATACTTTTCAAATGAATTGTCGGACAAAATTTGCCTGAAAGAAAGAGAGAGAGAGAGAGAGAGAGAGAGAGAGAGAGAGAGAGAGACAGACAGACAGACAGACAGACAGACAGATAGAGAGAGAAAGAGAAAAAAAGAAAGAAAGATGGAAATAGAAAAAGAAAGAAAGAAAGAAAAGAACAATTGCTAGAATAAAAATGAGTCTGTGTTAGCACACAGACATAATCTCCAATGAGCTTTCTCACTCAACCAGACCCTTCCCAACATCCACCATAATGTATAATGTCATCGAGATTCGCAAAACACGGTTATAAGCTGAAAGAGTTGTTGACTTATGAAGTTAAAATGACATGAAGCTGTGGCATTAGGAATTCGGTCAATGTCGTGCATGTGCAGTCTCCACCTGGCCCGTATGAATTGCTCTCATTGATTACTCTGTCAAAACCAACCGTGGCTCAAAGAGACTGCAAGTTATGATTGAAAAATAAAATTGCATTAAGGAGCTCTGTGACATTTCAAATAAGGCCAGAGTCATCCCCGTGAAGCCGCATTCTGGCCCTATCATTTGTAATTTATGATTTCCCAAACATACATGAGAGAATTCCTTTTAAAACCCAGCGTCAAGAATCATTACCATTTTACACAAGGTACATTCCCACCAAGGTTGAAGAGGATTAGGTGAAACTGAAACTTTGCATGCACTGTATTTTTACTATTAACCCATAGTGTGTAGAGCATAATAGTAATCCTATAGTGTATAGACTAATAATTGATAATGTGATTTCAAAAATGGTTTAAAATCAAAAGGTAAAAGCGGCACTACTTTGTGAATAACTGTGCACCAACGAAATGAGGACATAAAGTTCAGGGTTGAAGAGAAGTCGAAAATCACAAAAACACAAATTTCAAACAACATACAGATATCGAAGCGTCACCTGTGGAACTAATCAATGGTTTCAGTCCACTCCCCCCCCCCCCATGAATGCGTTAAAATGCCTATCGACTTGCATTATAGTAAGCAATAGAAAAGGTAAACTTACCGATAAGTGCCTAAATTGAATAAAAACCGTTAAAAATCAGGAAATAACAACATTGTTACCTAGTGAACATCTTTGCTTGATCTTTAAACAAGGAACATATCCACAAAATTTCGACTTAATCTGAGAGACAGTTCTGGAGAAGTGACAAGTAAAGAAAACACACAAAAATTCAACAACAAAAAATTGAAAAAAAATGCAGCACCACCTGGTAAAAAAATCAAGAACTAGGAGTCTCTAGGAGTGTTCTTTTATAATATTAAAGCAATTGGGTGAGCGGTTGTGGAGAAGAAGATTTTGTAAGATTTTTCCAAAACAAAACAAAAACAAACAAAAAAATCTTTTAAAAATTCGAAAAATCAATGCAGTGTGACCATTTGAACAAACCTGGTTGAAACCCACCCAAAGTACATTGACACCAAGTTTGAGGTCAGACTGGATGATGGTTTAAGTGAAAGAGTCGAGAATGTGAATTAGCATTAGAATGCTCATTGACTTGTATCGTAATCAATAAAAAAGCTGGATTAACTTATGAGTACCCGAATTGAAAAAATGTTAAAAATCAGGAATCGCAAGCAGTGCCACCCAGTGAATAGCTTTGTTTGACCCTTGCACAAGGAACATATCCATCACGTTTAAGCTTAATCTGAGTGACGGTTCTGGAGAAGAAGTCAAAAATAGCAAAAAACACTAAAAAAAATCATTTTAAAAAAATTAGAAAGATATCGCAGCACCACCTGGTGAACAAATTCAGATCTAGGAATCCCCGGGAGTGTCCCTGTGCGATATCAAAGTGATCCGGTGAGATTTTTTTAAAGATTTGCCTCCCTCCCCCCCCCAAAAAAATACCCGAAAATCAATGGAGTGTGACCATTTGAACAAACTTAGGAGAGACCCACCCAAGGCACATGCCCGCCAAGTTTAAAAAGAATCTAGAGGACGGTTTAGGGGAAGAAGTTGAAAATGTGAATTGTGAACGACGGATGGCTAGTCATAACATAAGCTCAGCTGACTGACAAGTCAGCTGAGCTAAAAATGCACGGAAATAAATAGTATAATGAGAATAATTAGAACGATTCTGGATAAGGAAAAGAACAAAATAATAACACGTACATTACAACAGAAATTTGGTATTCTGCTTGGACCACTTTCACGCATATTTCGTCACATTGTTTACTTCTTTTTTTCAAGAATGTATAAAACTGCGTGTATCTGCTGCAGCTGTTTCTGTAATTGCTTCAGGATGGATGATTTTAAATTTAGATCACAGTGTCAAACTCTTAAATGTGTAAACATTAATACATAGAGAACGTCAAAATTTATATAGCACCTTAGATGGTATTTTCCCTTCTTTCTCTGATTTAGTTGACACAGATAAATTTGAATTATAATGAATTTAGACGATAGTGATAAAATTGTTTCTGTGATGACCTTTTTCTCGGCCGTTGTTGACAAAAGGGGAGCATTTTAGTTTTTTTTTTTTTTTTTTTTTAATTGGTAATTCTTTACGCCTTATGTTCCTTGTCAAGATGCAAGTTTGCACTGTGGTATTGAGTATTTGTGTTTGATGTTTTGTTTATTTGTGCTTGTATTGTGTCTCTGTATGTATAGCAAAATATTGCAAATGTAATTGTGATGCAGCTAATAAAGTTCATTTCATTTCATTTCATTTCATTTCATTTCATAGGCATCAATCAACAAACCATTGGTGTATTCAACACTGTATGCTGTGTAAACGTTCATGTACAAAAATCACATGAAAAGGGTTCAGGACCAGTATGTGAATTTGCCTATGTTGCATCCAGTAACAAATTGTTGTGGAAGGTTGTATCGCCAAAATGACTGCATTTTGCAACTAAAAATACTGTAATATTATGGGGGAGGGCAGAAGACTTAGCTATCACGTATCCGCCTTTGAAAAGTTCAGCCGCGAGGCATAAGTACTTCCAAAGTACCCTGCTTACCCTGCTTCCACTTATCACAATTGGCCCGATGACAAATGCGTGCCATGCCCTACCATGTTACATGATAAATACCCTTATGTACAGACGTTGGAGCTAACATAATATCTGGATTTCACCTTTCAATGTCTTATTGGATTTTGCTTTCTTTTTAGGCTTTATCCAAAGTTCATCACATATTTCCAAGAATGCAATTCGCCTTTGATATGCCATCTGAGGTTGCTCATACATACACAGAACGTTTGATGCAATTAAAAAATAGGGTGAATAGAAATCTGTTACAACGGACATAAGCTTTGATTTGTCAACCAGGAACACCCTACTGATCATCTGAGATTTCTCTTAATATTTGACCAAGGACATGATCTATTTTAGTGTGAATTCAGGAAACATGTAATCTAAAAATCGAAGTTCTCAACGCGAGGTAATAATGGCAGAAAATGCTGGCTGTCAATCACTTCATCACATAAGGAAACAAGGTGAACATTGCATATCGTAAAAGTGACATAGTTGTAATTTGGCACACTTGAGACATGCCAGGCTATAAAAGTAAGAAGAACGAAGCAAAGAGAGCACCATCCTTCGCTTTGCATGAATTCAATGTCATGCCAATTTAGACGATATATTTAATTACATACTCAACTGTGTGTTTTCTTTGCTGCGTCGCACAAAACACGTAAAAAGTACGTTATGGTACATTCACCTGTACATGATACTTCTGTATGAATATTAGATTGAATGTGTCTCCATCGCCTACGGATTAAAAGATATTTTTGCCAAATTTATACAACACAATCTAGTCCTAACCGTGGTTCCCTGTAATTCATCAGTGAACTAGGTCTATGCTAAGCGTTGTATTTGTTCATATAATATATGGAGCAAAGTGCTATTTCTGCATTCTACGGAATGTGTCTGTTTGGAGACATTCCAGCAACACTAACGCCAACGGAAACATCATTTTGTACTGTAGCCAGGGATAATATCAATGGTTTATTGTTCACTTTGTTGAAATGTATTTATTTCAAAAATAAATATCAGTTTGTCAGAAAAAAAAGAAAATGGGAATGTATTAGAAAAGATATCAATATATATATATATATATATATATATATATATATATATATATATATATATATATATATATATATATATATATATATATATATATATATATATATACGAAATATATAGAACATGTGTCTAACTTACTATAAAAAATTCTTACTTAAAGATGAATTGTGATTTCTAATAGTTTCTTGCACATGTAATTCTAAACCATTAACTTTGTTCCTAAATGAATGATATTCACTAGCATCCGAGAGGTTTTTTTTACAGACGGATTCAGAGGCAATACAGGGTAAAAAATAGTCAGCTTTAACGTAACGAATACACATTTGAGCAATGCATATCTTAGTAATGTGAATGATAAGGAAGAAAGCTGCTCGTCTCGATTTTTAACCTACACATTTAAGAGTTTCAGGTGGGAGATAAATTATTCGTTTGTCATTACATTTGCAGGAGCTAGTTTCAATTCATCATGTATAAACAAAATTAAAATCGTAAAATAAATGCGTCATATTTTAAAACTACTTTATTAAATACAACTTTTTTCCGCTAATGCATTTTGCGGGGTTTTTTGTGTTTTGAAATTATACTTTATGTGCATTTCCCTGGCACGGGAGAGAGGGTTAAAGAAATGTAACAATGAGACTCTTTTCAACCTTCCCTGAATCCCCAACTTTCATGTCAGAAAAGTTAATGATTTCTCAGTATTAAAACAGCCAAAGTAGAACATTTTAAAGCATGATCTGCAAAATCTAACTGTTTCCTGAGCTATTAGTAGTACAAGACGGTAGGGAATTTATAACTCATTCCCGTCGACTTGCGGAACGTTTTACCTGTGCATGTAAATTAGTGTCTGCCTGAAAGATACTGTATTAAAGGCACTCACCACCTTGTACCCTTTCCACCGTTTAAAAACACCTTGGTCTCACTGAAATAACCAACAGCTGTTCCTCGATAATAAAACTGATCCGGGTGTTTTATCGAAAAACGGGCCTGCATGGATTTTGTTTAATAAGACAGATCTGGGTGTTTGCACAGGTGTAGTACAATAAGACGGACATGGGTGTTTTATAATAAGACTGGAATGCATGGGTCTTGTATGATAATGCGAACATAAGTTGCCATTATGAGATGGTCCTGGCCCTTCATTCGATCTAGGGTTATCCTTATGGAAATCAACACTAACTGGGCTTCCGTGTTTGGTATATACATTTTTTATTAAAAAAAAAACGAAAAACAGACAACATTCTTCTCTGTTTGATCATTATATTCCAAACTCAATTATTTTATGTGGCTGAACACTTATCACAATATCTATTTTAATATGTAGATGATATGCCAACATGTTCAATAATCACATGGGATTGAACGCAGCAAACTCTCAGTATCTTAATATTCATATTACTAGTACGCGGATCACTTTATAATACGATTCACCTTGGGTCCTAAGGTGTGATCAGCAACAATATCAGCTCTAACGTTGTGTGGTATGTATCATCCCTCACGTTTGTCTAATTTATCAAGAGGGCCTGACATGACACTAAACAAGCGCGTATATTAGAGAGCGTCATCAGTCTATATCCATGCCTTTCTGTTGCCTGTCTGGCAAACACAGCTGTTTATTGAAAAAGAAATAACACATTGCATACAGGACAAAATGATTATAGTCTGTATGCGACACTGGTAACCGCCACAGCACACACAGGCAGGATTCATAGACATAGCACAGGTGGCAACGTGATAACCGTTTCACTGAATTCAATCGCATTTCAAGTTACATATCGTCTTTGTCCCAACCATAATTCTGTCACATCAAACAAGAAAATTCCACTTTGTAAAGACAAAAATACACACACACACACACGCACACACAAATTTACATTCGTCAACTCAGAATAGTGTCATACATCTTCCAGGTGTATTTTCTATTGTTTTTAATTATTTAATGCTTGTGAAAAAAAGGAGGTGTCTGAAAATTTAAATTTGCAAATGTCTCTATTCACACAAGATAATTGAGTATGGAAAAGAGTGGAACGAAAAAAATTGCTCTCTAGTGCGCAAGCCAACACATTAGCAACTGAGCTGTGTCATTGGCACTTTCAGGGATGAAATCATTATATTTACCGTACAATCTAATATTAGCATAAAGATTACTTAATATTATTAAGGTTGAAAAGGAAACAAGTGCCCATGCTTATGTGCCAAGATGGAAAAACATGTACCCCAAGCTATATTTATCCATGTGACGCCATAGTATACGTATGTGATGTTTGCCCGGCCATGCATTTTCTTAAGGTGGAAGCTGTGAAGCTAGTGCGCAGTGAGACTGGCAACTTTGCATCGCAATTACCCATTTAATTTTTTCACAAGTACATTAAACCTATATATTTTCTGATTACTACATATCCATAGATTTATATGCATAGAGTTTTTTTGCAGGATTGGAATTTTTTGAGATTTTATAGCATTATTTCCAACATGGTATGATTTTCACATTTTTCGCGCAGAAGTCACACAAAAGTGTTTTTTTTCCAGTTGAAATCAGAATAAATTTAAAATATATATCCATGTGTAGGATCGAATTCAATGGTTAGTCCTGAAATAGCATAAATAAAAAATTATAAATTTTTTAATTTAGTCCTGACAGGTTGTTCATTTTCCTTCTATAAATTGCTCCAAAAGTCACGGAAGGGGTTGTCAGAAAAAAAAAATCCTGGGAACCGTTCCTGGATATGATATTTTTCTTTTAATGTGCATTGATTTTGATGTGAAAGGGAAATTTGTACGTTTGTGAGGCGAGACACAAATTGCAGAGGTTGAGCAAAAAACAGTTCCGAGAAAATCGCATTGAAACAAAAAATTGCCAATTCTTACGCATTCATGGCTGTAATATGACACATACTCATTTCTTCTGTCCTGTGTTTTAATTATTATGTGAAATAAACTTGTAGCTTTACCTCTGTGATGTTGTCATTAAACAAAAGTATATTTTGTGGCTTAACTCTCGACTTTTTTAACTTGGGAACACCACACTTGGCTTGTTCGGGTGTGGGTTCACGTGTAGCTTTCCATATTTGGGGACCAGTAAGTGGATTGTGCTAATTTGTTTTTACATCAATAGAAATTTCAAAGTAATCAGAACAATTGTAGTGATTAGTCTGAACTGGCCCATTCTTAGCTCCACGGCTAATGGTTTCCTGTGAGTGACCCTTGTCAATAGCTCAATTGGTTTCCAGCGGCCATGGACTAATGACTGTGCAAACAGTGACATGGTTCATTATCATGCCCATGCAAACAAAGCAATGTGTCCGTCACTGTTTAAACTTTTCATTGTAAACAAAAGTCTAGAGATCAATTATCTTATATAAATTTTATGTTCACACATCTGAGTTTTTGGGAGCATGTAGTTTAGGTATCAGACTATCCAAAAATATGAAAAAGTGATAAGAGGTTATCTGAAGGCGCGGCTTCAGGCCGTTCACCTTAAGGGCTCAAACACTTATGAAATGATATGCAATAAAACAATACTAACAGGCCGGTGGATTTCACCTGCTGATGTTACGTACATACATACATACATACATACATACATACATACATACATACATACATACATACACATATATGCATGCTACATATAAACGTACGTATGACCTGCATATGTATGTACATATGCCGCTTTGTTGATGATGTTCAAAATGTTTTCGACATATTTAGGGAAGAATATATGTCATCGTTACTCATTCGTCAGAATCTCAGTAGAAATGACTGGAAACTATTTTTGTAAGTTTGCGAACGTGTTAAGAAGTAGGTTAACACACAATAAAAAACGACCACAAAACAGCACCAGATACGTACAAAACAGCAATCGTGAAACATATAATAGATTTCTTTTCCAAAGATGGAAATTCATGAAAAAGACGGAACATTAATTATTTTACTATACATCTAGCAAATCATTAGAGACACTTTGAACAATATCACAGAGTTGACAATTATTGAACTCATTACCATATCAGATTACACTCCTACTTACAGAGACGAAGAGAGAGAGAGAGAGAGAGAGAGAGAGAGAGAGAGAGAGAGAGAGAGCGAGAGAGAGAGAGAACACCCCCATGAGTCTAACATGGAGTATGAATAATGCGATGTTTTACATGGAATTGGATGCATCACTGTAATATTATGCAATGGGGTCAAGGAACACTGGTTCATGCTTCATCGAGTCCAGTACAAGTCTAGAAAAGGGATCAAGGTCAGGATTTGGTGATCATTTTGTCTGGCATTGAGGTTCACAGGGGCTTTAAAATGAGGTCACTGACAGCAGGGCAGTGCACTATGGAGCCAATATGCTCTGACGTGCGGCTCACTGGAAGCAGACCTCAGTGACACTTTGATAACGGAACATTGTTGGCATGTTAGAAGCCAAACTGTCCCAGAAAGAAGTAGCCAGAAGGAAGCGTCGTTCCGCAGATTGCCAACCTGGTCGGCACAATGCCCAAGAGAGTATAAGTCCCTCTAAAAACAAAGTGGAGGCCACAGTCGCTACTAATCCACCAAGACATGCCTTCAAGCGAACACGAAAGGTCCTTTTCCTGACCAACAAGCTATGGACCAAACACAATCCCCACGCTTACCCTCTACAATATGCCAAAATGGTACACCAACAGTAGCGCCTTTCTTTCCCTTTTTCCCTACTATTTTAAGCAGGATTAACCAAGGTGCGAATATATATTTTTACAAACTCGCAAAGGAATCCCACTGGAGCTATTTTTGCTGACAAGGAAAGAAATTATCCGTTGGGCATATTTCATTATTTTGCCCTGAGATACTGTTCATCTGTACACCAATTATCCAAATGGGGTCAAATGATAACAAAGTGCTTCCATTTTCCTCGAACTCAAACATTCGCGTTTACACTAAAGTATAAGGTCAAGTGGATATTGATACGGCAGATTTGACAGTTAGATGATACGACATGCCAGTCAGGCAGCTGCTAGAATTCTAACACTGCCTGTGAGGTCTCGGGTATCCGGCCCAAGATAATTTGAGAAATAATATAACCGATGCCTGACAGATTTCTTCCCGATACATTTTGCATTTTTCCTCTGAAAAGCTATGACATAAATGCCGTTCTGATATTCAGATTTTTTAAGGCATCGCACGTCATGTGACTGCCATAATGAAATCGATTTGTCCTTGTAACCATCCATCCAACATTGGATTTTAGAAGATGATTCATAACGCATTAGTGATTGTGGTGACAAGGATTCCCATATGCTAAGCACGTACAAACTTTACAGTAACCGATCAATGTCACAAGAATTCTCGTATATATACTGGTAGTTGCTCAGTAGTAGAGACAACTCCTACATTTATATATTTCATTAAATTAATGAAATTAATCTATGATGGAGTGTTTAAACCTTTCAGGAGAGTGGTTCGGTAGATAAGGCCGACCCAGTCTATGTTTTTAATTCTTCGCCTCAGTAGACTACAAATGCTGCAAAAGAGTGCTTATTATTCCATTTGAAATTGGGCCGTGACTAGTTAATGATAAATTCCTTGCAGTAATTTCAAGGAGAAGCCTGTCATAGATAGACATGTACACCACTCAGATCTGAAGCTTTTGGCCAGTCCCCCAGGCGGGTTGATCGCTTGCACCGCCACTGTGCTCATAGATTTCTCCTGAATAACAGAAAGTTATGGAAGTTTTTCCAGCAGTTATCATACACTATGTTGTTACGAAAACAAAACAAAAAAGGGGGAAAAACAAACAAAAAAAGCTATTTTCAAACACTTTCTGCCTAAACAAAAACATACTTGGCCTTTTTATGTCCCTGTCCACAACTCCACGTCAAGGCGATTTGTTTTCCACAAAATAATAAAAATGTTTATAATACCAATAATTTATTAATTATGATAATAATATTAATGTTAATAGTAATAATAATAATAATAATAATAATAATAATAATAATAATAATAATAATAATAATAATAATAATAATAATAATAATAATAATAATAATAATAATAATAATAGTAATAATAATAATAATGATAGTGATAATATACATCAAACTGCATTATACAACTTAATTATAAAATGCTAAATTCACAAATATGAGAACTAAATTATAGGAACATAATTATTCAAAGAAACATGGGCGGTGGCACTGTGAAACATGATCAACATATCCCAACTCAGTAGAAATGTACACTCGGAATCCCCGAACTTGCGTAAGTGTTTCACTGGTCAGGACCCGGTCTAAACCAAAGAGGACTTCATCATACGAGACACAAAGCGTTGATATTCGGCAGATGGGTTTATCATTAACTGTTTTTATGAACATAAAATTTGAGCAGTGGAGAAACTCTGCTTTGCTCGGGTGTGCCTTTCGATTCACTTCCGCGCAGACTCTTGCCGCTGCTCACGTTTAATCCTTTTTGAATCCCATTCTATCGGGGGGGGGGGATTTTAATTTTACATAGAATGTTATCTTTCAAAGTCCAAATGTTGTTGTGAAGTTGTCTGAAGATCTCCACAATAATTTCAAGCATAATAAAGTCATAAATAAATCACTGCATCACAACCGGAAATAGACCTGAATGGCCTGTCATCTTTTTTTTTTTTTTTTTCTTTTTGATCAGGCGTTTTTATTTGTGGCACCACACATTGATATATACAATAGTATAATAGCAGGAAAGTAGTGCCAGCCTACTTCCGGTTTGATAAGTGAAACCACCATGGTGAACCCTGGTCAGCTGCAAGACTATGAACGGTCTTCAACAATGTAAAAACAATGAAATTACTCAACTAATATGGTAGAATATCGAATAATAAGTACATATAACACAGAACTAGATAATAAGAGCATAAAATGCATGTAAAAAAAATTTAAACGATTGTACTGTACAACAAAAATCATAAACATATTAAACTTTAAATATACACCAGGACCTCTGATCTAACATTATTTTCTCCACTGACAGGACCTGGTCAAGGTCTAAAAGGCCATCACCTACAGAAACACGAGGCGACGACATTCGCCGTATGGATTGTTCTAGCCCGTGAGGTGAGGTTGGTGTCGCAAAAAATCCCCCACATCAGAGGCGGGATCCAGTTTTGAGCGCCACATGCGCGTCCACTGAAACTTCTTAACTCACACATGGCTGTCACGGTTGATCTCCTTGTCCCGGGCTTCAATATATCATACACTTTACTAAATTAACTTTAATAACATACACCTGTGGTCGCTTTGTGCTACCCGGCAACTGGTGACCAAAGTCCATCTGCCCCCCCCCCCCCCCCCATTTTTGAGGCCAACCAAGCGTCTGCTTGATTCTTTCGATCCATTTATTGGAGACAGACAATGTCCAACACGGGGATGTCATTCCTCATTTTGCTTCATGACTTCACTTCGTTGAAATATTTGTGTAACTATTACGATAACGAGACATTTGTTTGAAAATTTAACCTGTTTCAAATCAATGTATTCCCGAAAAAGGCACTGAACACGAGGAAGAGACAAGTTGACTTTATGTACTAAAATTTTTAGGCAAATTATAAGATGTAATAAAATGGTAATCTACATACTTAGTCACAGACATTATTCATGCCTAGTTGCACATGTTCATGTCAGGGTGCATGGTATGAGATGATCTCAAAGTTAAGCTAAAATCAACTGTGGTGTTGTGTGCTAACCCACTTAAACGCTACATGGATCATTGGCCGAACTGATGTCGGTGAAAAATGCTCTTGGTAAACCGTAAATTTATGTGATATTCCAGAAAGGTCACAGCGTGTAGTGAAGGATCGTGACAAGATCTTATAACCCTATTCAAAGATATTGAGAGACAGTTACGTGCGTTTTACAAGCAAGACATTTATTGTGTTTTAACCAAACCAGTCATAAAGTAGTAGTAAGTCTCTTTTCAGAGGACTTTGCTCGGGTACAGACCAGTATTATACACTCGATTTACAATCGATGTAATCAAACCGAACGAAAGAAAAGACATACAAAAATATATACTCAGAAACAGATAATGTTAAAAGTGGAAGTGCAATCCAAGATAAATTATAAAAGGCAGTTAAGCACTCGAATCGTCTTTATGATCAGCAATATAAAGGAATTCAGAAAAAAGACGTTTTGCTGCTGAAATGTGTGCCAAATTATCTTTCATGATGTTACAGTTGCAAACCTAAGACAGTGTCACCAGTAACTAAACACATAAACACAATTTAACTTTTTTGTTGTTGCGCAGTCCTGTGTACACAGATACACACACACACACACACACACACATATATATATATATGAGAGTGTGAAATAGTGCGAATATCTCAGTTTTCCGCTTTTAAAGAATAACTTTTTGTATTGTTTGCTGTTTTGTCAGGATATGGGACAGGTAATCCTTTGGCACTCAAGGCCCCCGTCCTGTGTAGTTGTACGTATCGTCAAAATAATGTAGGGGGTGGGTATTTTATATTTTTATTATTTTTTTTTGTTTGTTTGTTTGTTTGTTTGTTTTTTTTTTTTTTTTGCAAAGTATGCATGCGAAAAGTTGAAATACAGTGTTTCCAAATGAACCAATGCACAAGTCCCTGTCCTGTTTTTATGTCCGCAGGCTTATGTTAAGGTCTGGTTCACTTTCATGCATTTCAAATTAAGACTGCTTCATCTGCAGCTTTAAATATAAAAGTTTGAGACAGATTCGGGGAAAAATCCATCAGGCCTGGCCCTATGGATACAGCTCTCTTGTATCTCTCTGACAAACGGGCAGAACTGCATGTTTATTACGACTGCATAATCATGGTTGATCACGTATCTAAGAAGGCAGACCAGCCCATGTCAACACAACGGTATGAGGCATCCATGCATTGGCGGTGTATTCATTTCCTGACATAAATTAAGACGAGAAGCTCTCATATCCGGATAAATACCAGTGTGTGTTTATTTCAAAATTATCTCTCTGGAGTTCCGTTAATACATACCCTGACAAGCCTACAACCTGCGTATCGGATAATTTTGAATAAGATACCTGATAGCTAATGGACTGACGCTACAACAAATAGTGAACGTATGACGGTGGACAACTTATTGGCACTTCAAGGAACCCATTGCAGTAAAATATTCATAACATGCAATGACATTCACATTTTCTAGCATTATCAATCGACAGGGCCCTTCGAGTATATTGACGCATGACAAGCTAACGGACAGTTTCAGTCCCGCATCTATTTGAGGACGCCGGTTAACTTGAAATGTGTATCCCTGGGGAATCGCGTGTAACAAGTGCACTATCGGAAGTTTCTATTAGGTCTATGGCAAAACCAGGGGCAAGAATGATAGAAATACTAAGTAAAATACCATGTTTCGCCACCTACTGCATCATGTAGTATAAGGGTCAAAATGTGAAAATTTGTAACTACTCTAGCATCCTTACTTTTTGATAGGCTTTCATGAAATTTAGAGGAATTGTGGACCTGGTCAAACTCTCGCTTGCATATGATACTAGTGGCACCAGCGATACTTTGACATAAATTATGAGCTAAAATGTTTAAAAAGATATGAAATTCTATACATCGAAATGTAATTCAATAATATATGTCAAACTTATAAGATCTGCAGATTTGCTCATGACCAACGCCAATCTTTTATGTAGTATTAGTGACCTTGACCTTTTTAAGGTCAGGTGACTGTCAGTCACTGAGCTTCAACTATAGTCTGTCTATCGGTCATCCCTTCAAAAATTTACATTTTCGACCTCTCTGAAACCGCTGGCCAGATTCAGTGCAAACGACAAACGTAGTGGAAATATACCTTGGGTTGGTCTCTAACAAATCTTGAGAATGGCCACCTTACAGATTTTTAATATCGGGGAGGGGGGCGGAAGTCATATTGTAGCCTAATGCTTAAAAGAAACCTTCTCCAAAACCGCCAAGCTAATTGATTTGTTATTGCATAGGGGCACTTCCGGGGACTCCCAGAAACAACTTTAATCAAGAGGTGGTGCTGCAATTTTTCATGACATTTTTGGTGGTTTAAGCTATTATCGACTATTTCTGCAAGACTCGCCCTCCGTTTGAGCTAAAACCAGGTGAATAGCTTTTGGAAGGGGTAAACCAATTTTTTTACTAGATGAAGAATTTGTGGATTCCAGAGTTTTAACATTTTTTTTTTCAATTCGGGTATGTGTTTGTTAATGCATGCATTCCGACTGATTACCAAGTGAGTCAATTTGCAATGGAAATGCACATTTTTCGACTTCTCAAAAAACGTCAACCAGATCCATTTCAAGCATGTACGGGATGTACCTTGCGTGGGCTTCTACCCAGCTTGTTCAGGTGGTCACACTGTGCACAGCATTGTTTGGATTTTAAATGAATTTTTTTTACTGTTCATATCTTGACAACATTTTAAAAATATCTCCTCCGAAACCGCCAAGCTAATTGTTTCATAATTGCATAGGGACATTCCTTGGGATTCCTAGACCTTAAGATGCTCAAGGGCTGGTGCTGCGTTTTCTTTATTTCTCAATTTTAACAATTTTTAACACTTCGGGTATGTGTCGGTTAATTTATGCATGCCTATTGATTACTATGTATGCTGACGGGGATTTCAATGGAAATTTACATTTTTGATTTATTCTCCAAAACGGTCGATTCGATTTTTCTCAAACGTAGTAGAGATGTACCTTAGGTAGCTCTTTACTTCGGCCCTTCAAGTGTTTAAACGCGTGATTTTTTAAATTGGGTGGAATTTTTGTTAATGTTTTTCGACCAAATCTTACAAAAACCTTTTCCGAAACAGCCAGGCCAATTGCTTTGTAACTGCATATGGATACTTCTGGGGACCCCAGGAGGTGGCGCTGCGATTTTTCTTCTGTTTGTTACAATTTGTTCGGGAGTGAAAGTTATGTTCAATTTTTTGCTCCCAAACTATGTCTGACATTGTGCTGAACTTGATGGAAATGTAGTTGCTGGATGGGGTAAACAACTTACTACGTGGTGATACGTTGATTTTTCTAATTTATAACAAATTTAATAACTTGGGTGTGTGTAGGTTGAAGCTTGCATGTCTATTGATTACTATGTAAGTCAATGGAGATTGCAATTGGAATTCTTGTTTTTAACTCAGGTCACTGTCATTCACCTAAGCTTTTGCCATAATCTGTCGATCCCGTCATCTGTTCACAATTTACATTTTCGACTATTTCTCCGAAACCACTGGCTACATTTATTTGAAACTTGGTGCCAATGTTCCCTATTCGGTCTACACCAGGTTGTGTTTTTTTTGAACTGGTCTTGCTCCATTATTTTGGGTATTTTTTTTTTATTTTGTTAATTGTTAGGGATTTTTTTCTTTTCTTTTCTTTTTTTTTTTTTTTTTTTTTGCTCCCAAACCTTTTTTTAAAAATCTTGTCCGAAATCACTAGCCGAATAACTTCAAAATTGCATACACTGCCAGGGACCCCTTGGCCTCAGTTTGATGATCAAAGGGTGATGCTCGAATTTTTTCTATATATTTGTGTGTGTGTGTGTGTGTGTGTGTGTGTGTGTGTGTGTGATTTTTTGTGTTTTTGCTATTTTCAACTTCATCTCCAAAACCATCAGTTACATTGATCTCAACCATGGTACAGATGTTCCTTGTGGAAGAACAAGCTTTTTCATAAGGTGATGTGGCTATCATTCTGATTTTCAACAATTATTCGCGTTTTTCGTTATCAGTAAGTGAACTTATGTCCCTAGATTACTATGCAAATCAACAGATCTCTTTGTGAGACTCTTAAACACATTATTGCACACATTCATCAACACTCTTCCAAAGCACATTCTGAACACTGGATCAGTTCCCGACCCTCCAGTTTTTAGCTCACCTGACTGGTCAAAGTAAAAGAGGTGATTTAATGATATCAGGGTTGACATGTAGCTTGAACATCGTTCACAAAGAGAATTGAGCCCACAGATCAAAATTGCATTTGAGTACATTATACATAACACTGTTGTTTTGTTGTGCGGTTCCTTGGCCATAACCTTGTGAGAAGGACTCTTTAGAGGGCAGTTACATCAGTGCCAAACAACACCGTTCTATGGCACTAGAGTCTGCTGGTACAATAATGGCATACTGGAATGTTTGCAGGTGCTGGTCGAGCTACAGGAATACTGAAAAACACAACTTGACTCGGTCCATTTCATGACAGTAGAAGTCAACTGTTGGTCACATCATGGTAAACATGTACATCTGGCCAATCTTGGAACTATTGTGACATACTGTAATGGCTCTGGTGGTGCTTTAGGTATGCAGCTTCTTTGTCTGTTACAGGTTTCTTGTCATGGATCTGTGTCTCAGACCTGGTAAGCAATGGATGGATAGCTGATATTTCATTTTCATCAACACCATATTGAAAGTCATTTTGATCTTTCTTCATATGGCTTGAACTTTTAAAACTAGTTGGAATCTACCTTTGATTTGGATTACTTTAAAATGGCTGCAATTAAAAATCTGTAAGACAATCATGATTACAATGGGAATAACTGGTGAGGTATATACAATTGTATGCAAGTGGCTATGTTTATCATGTGAAACAGGTGTTTGTAAATACAGCTTGGCTTGATCTGAAATCTTTTGAAGAGTAGGTATTGACAGTGGAGATACATATTCCAACAGTAAATCATGAAAATCTAACTTTATGGTTTTGTTATCTGGAGAAATGGCACTGAAATTCCAAATATCTAACATAAATGAACAAAGATCAGATGGATTGCCAATTTCCAGCTCAATAGTTGCAACTGACTCAACATAGTGTATAGTAATAAATTCAAAATGATCCGAATATCCTGTGCATCCAGCTTGTAATGTAATGATTTGGAATGGTTTATCAATGTGCTGGACATGGACTTTCCTATTTCAGCATCAAAACTAAGTATCATTATCATGAAAGTTGCACTGGAAGTGATAAGTCATTTGCGTTTTTTAAAGGAGTTTGGGAGTATACAACGATAGAATGAGAAATTTCTTTGGGGGCAGTCTTGTCGTCAAAAACCTTGCATTTATAGTGCTATACAACTACACTTAATATCTATGATATACTCTGCTCTAACACGAAACATTTCTTGCTCCAAACAATAGGTTTGATGTTAGCCAGTTTTGTACTAAATATGTCCTACAAACAGCACTTGAATTATAAATTTTCCATCGAATAATTACGGTTATACAGGTAGCTAGTCTAAAAGACATTTTTATTCGTTTATCAGGGCTACTATTTTGAGAAAGCCTTTTCACTGAATGGCCAAAATTATTTCCAAACATTTCTGCTTTACAAGAGTACCACTTTTCACTACTTTTACTCCCTTTATGACCATACATATAACTAGAGTGAATTTGGTTCGTTTGTCAAACCTAATATACCACCAGGCTGTTTCTCAAGTAGGTCAAAACAATGTAATTATAGATGTTTCTGTTATTACATTAATAAAATCAGATCTTAGCTCCTGTATAGGAGTCACAATTATTTACAACAATGCATAAAATCCAGCCATGCTTATTTCTTAGTTATTGCCTGGTCTTAATGAATGGACTCTACTTTAACATCATTACTATTTAAACCATCATAAAACATACCAAGGAAGGCAATAACAACTAACTGTAGTTCTTCGTGTAAATTATTGAAACTTAGCAATCCAATTTCCATTAGCACTTGGGTATTTGTTTGTTTTGTTTTGGCTCTTGTCAAGCAACAACTGTGATGATGGTACTCTGTGCTGAACATGTGGAATTACTTTGCATAATTTGACACTACATGTGTAACCATTTATTGTTGAATGGCTTTTCCTATAATACTTCCGTTTAAATTAATTTTCATGTGCATTTGCTACCTTGCATATAGATGTACGTTCTGAGTGTATTTATTATTTGGGAAATACTATAAGCCCAGCTGAGTATCCATCTCTCATGTGCTACTGGTGCTTATCTTGATGTACCCACCTACTTAAAAAAAAAACTTCACTTCACTTCAAACTTGGTCCTCCCATTTTTTTGAGACAAGTATTTTCATGCTTGTCTCTAGCCATTTGTTTGATAATCTTGTTCTGGGCCTCAAGTTGTAATGATGTGCTAGTTCCATCTCAGAGCCTACGTCACCAGAGAGTTGAGCTGTTGACTAAGTCTCTTTAGAATTATTGCCTACATCATTGTCAGTTTCTTTAAAAGTGCCAGGATGAACTAGTTTTCCTGGTTCATTCCTCTTGTTTCCTTATATAACACTGTCTCCACTTGTGTCCTATTTTTGCACAGTACCAACAAATGGGTTTTCCATCTGGAGTTCAATGGAGGAGTTTACCTTTATTGGCCATTTTTTTTTTCAATTACCACATTGATTTTTAAAATCTTGAGTGTTGTTTTGATGGCTGATTGACAGTAGTTCTGTCAATCATGACCCGAGGTCATTCATTGATGTGCCTGAGGCAACATCAATTCCCTTTGCCTCTTCTTTCCTTCTTAATTCAAAAGTTTTGTTTTAAGCTGTTCTTGGACTGCGATTTGAAGTAGATGATCCAAAGTAGTAGGATTGTACCTGATTATTTTTCCGGCAATTATATTATCCTTGGTCCCCACTTAAAACACATCTTTCAATTGTTGCTTCGCAGAGGTGTACTTAGATCTACTGAGCCAAATGCCACTTCAGCAACTTCAATGATGTGCTTAGCAAAGGTCTGCACACCTTCCCCTGTGTTTGGCTTCATACAGTTTAGTCTTTGTTCAGCACACTGCTCATCTGATTGGTCTGAAAAATGGCTTTTAAGGGCCTGGAGGATTTGTCCCTTCTTTTGGTCTTCAGATCCTGGTCATGGCACCAATTTGTAACCAGATCGCTCAGCAGTCCCAGTTTGGTCTTGAAGGTCAAGTGCCATTTTGACTTCTTGTTGTGTTGTGTGTTGTGGTCAGATATGACACACACCAGCAAGTTGGTTTGAGTAGTGCATACAGAACTCAGGTTCCAGCCAGGTTTCATGATCTCTCTCCCTGAGGTTCTACTTATTAGCCAAGACTCACATTACTTTACCGAAGAGTTTAATTTTAGAAGTTTAATTTCAGAAGAGAGGCACGTAAGTGTAATTGTACCACAACTTTCAACAGACAAACGTTAAAACTATTTACTGAAGGTTGATAGTGCTATTCTGTTATGGAGTACCATATAGGATAGCCAACAAGCAGATGTTAATGGAATTTCAGAGTAACTGTCAAGTCTTCACGAGTACTATATAAGATACTCAACAGGTAAATGTTAATTAAATTTAAAGATAGCTGTTAACGTTTACAACAGACAACACCAACAAGAATTTTGGGAGAGGAGATCACCTTTACATAAAATAAACTGAAGTGCATAATAGTGCCTGTGCAACAAAACATACTGCTTACACAGCGAATAATTATATAATGGTATTATGGAGCACATACTTTCATTTGTGTGGCTCAAAAATTAATATTAGGATATTTGAAATGAAAATATAGTATCACACATTTGCAATATTTGCATTATGTGTGCGTTACAGTTACAATACTGGTCATTTTACAGCATGCATCAAGAATGCTATCATATTTGTTGCAAGGGTAGATAGGTAGATATGTGCCCCAAATCATACCACACGGCGTCACTTGAATATGAATAATACCGTGTGTTACCTGACATTATGTAAGTTATGAAAATTTAATGAAAAGAAAAAACTAGCAGGAATCAAACTTGTATCAAATGGGAGAAAGTCAATTTAAATTCTACATGAAAAAAATGAATGAGATGTAGCCATGTTTATGTAAGTTCAATTTAACTTTCACCAATGTCATCCTCATCAAATTTGTTGGGTTTTGACAGCTTGCTTGTGCCAAACATTTTGCAAAATTATCAGCATGGAGGGTAAAGTTTGCCACACGAAAATTGTTTGCTTTTACATCCAATTTTACTGCTACATTTGATAAGATTCAGGACTGTATCTAGCACAGCCAGCTCCCATAGAATATTCAATACCGCTCGTAGTACTGAGACCAATGGTTAACAAGCATGCAGCAAAGGATCCAAGTCAGGTGGCCTGGCATGCCTGTAGTTTTCCATACAGCTGTTTGGCAATTTCCCATTTGGCGTGAAGGCACCCACAGTGGATGGAAGGCTACTCAATTGCTCAGCAACCGACCTCACTGCTTGCTCATTGCGTGATAACATACATGTACTGGTCTCTGGCCATTCAGGGCTACAGATGCCACACCAGAACTGAGTTTTTCGCCTGGACGTGTTTCCAGATCACTTAGGCAAAGCCTATCAGGAAACATTTTAAGCTTCCTCAAGACTGTTGCTTTACAAATGACAAAAAGTGATGAAATTACATCACATCCACTTACTGCTTGAGCTGCAAGAATGTTAGGCATGTCCAATTCATTATATTTAATCCAGTGTGGGTATTGTATTCAGAGTTGTCCGAGATCAATGATTGTACATATGTAAGCTCACAAGCACCAAAGGTGCATCGAAAATACATATGTTTTGTGACCATGCAACGACTAGGTCTCAAACTAGCAACCTTCGGCACCAATCATTTAGTCGAAAATGGGAAATGCAGACACAAGCAGCAGCAGCAACTGTTAACTTTGAGATGGCTTTCATGAAATGTCATCCCACCAACAAACACATTAGTTTTATTGACTTGGAGCATAAACTGCCATGTGATATATTCTTGTATTTTAATCATGTTGTGGCAGACTGGAATGTATAAAGTGCATTTCATTCATCAAATTCTAAAAATCTGATCAGACTTAAAACGTTTCGTAGGTTATTATTAGTACATAGTGTCTCGAAAACTTGTTTTTCACCGACACTATTATATGTGCACCCCATCGCACAAAAATTGCATTTATAAGCAGGCCACGTTGTAAGCAAATGTATGTCGCCGATTTCTACAACATGTTGAACTGTATATTGCTCAAAATTTAAAATGAAAATAGATATGATGCACCTTCGAAAATAGACAATATATGACATACGTGATTGTGCAAAATAAAGACTTTTTTTAACTGTGGATGGCAAATTCGAATCTTACATACTCATTTACCCAACATTTATTCACTTTCAAAACTGCATCAAAATCCTAATAACTTCCGTTCCGTAGCAGATTCCAATCTTTTATCTGAGAAAGAATTGTCTGGTTTGCTGTCAAAAGGCTTAAAACGGGTACAGGAATTTGAGGTTAGTTAATGTTGTCACATAGAATAATCTTTCGGTATTAATCGGTTTGGGGTTTTAATTAATTCAAGGATCTTACTGGAGCACTTGAATGGTACAGATAATCGTTTACCTTTTAAACAAATTTCATCCAGGGTTTAACCACTTTATACACAACTATTCCTCATTCCGATTTTAGAAAGTGTACCAACTCTCTGAAATGTAAAACATCTGAGAAAAAATAACTTTCAAAGAATGAACATATCTGATAAAAGTGCATATTTTGCCCATATTGTGAGGGATTGGCAGTCTGAATTTTAATGTGATCAGTTTGTTGAGTAGTAGGACTCATTGATTGATAACATATAGCAAACTTAGAGATTCCTTCCCAGAAGGACGGTTAGTATTCCAATGGATTCCCATCGTGAACCTATTTTGGCCAATTTATATTTAAGTTACTATAAGTATAAGTTTTGGGAAAACTGTCAAAACTGAAGAAATTCCATGATAAAAGTATCAATAATAAACACTTTCGAGAGTGCATTTCACAAATGTACCCTGGTGATTTGGAATTAATTTTGAGACTACAGAAAATTATATGGAATGTGCATTTCTAGATATAAGGATGTATAAAGATGATAGTAAATTAAAGTTTAAATTATGGAACAAACATGATGATTTTAAGTTTAAAGTTGTAAATTAATCTCAGATGGATCATAATATTCCACTTGCGCCAGCTTATGGTGTCCATGTGTCAATGGCAATTGCCTTTCCTGGAGCACGTACCGATATTGAGAACTTTGACTCCTATCACCTACTTACTTTTCAAAGACCCCACAAACAGGCATATTCGAACAAAATAATAAATAAAGTGTTTGTTATCCAATATTTCTGGATTCTTGTTGGCAATGAAAAAGAAAAGAAAAGAAAGAAAGAAAAAAAGAAAGAAAAAAGAAGGAAAGAAAGAAAGAAAGAAAGAAAGAAAGAAAGAAAGAAAGAAAGAAGGAAGGAAAGAAAGAAAGATATTTGCGGAAAAAAGGTAGGTAGAGTGCTAAAAAAAAATTTTTTAAGTTAGACTCAAACTAGAAGCGGAATTAAAATCTGTCAAAAATCAACTTTCCTGATCACCACAGCCCTCAAAGGTGAGGAACGATGTTGCAGGTGTTCTTCCCTTTGTCAAGCGGTTCTTGTAATGCCTACTTACTGGCACTGTCAAGGACAATTATACCTAGTCTGTAGATTAATGGGACATACCAATTGTTTCTATTAAGTTCTCCTCTTCAGTGTCAGCAGTGGCAAACATATAACACCCAAAACATATGATCGTTCTTTTTTGCTGTGAAGTCACATACAGGCATTGTGATGCCTAAGAATTGCATACAAATATTATATTGACCACTTAGATAAAACATTTACCTCTGCAGACATGCCTCATCAGGTCAATGGGACAGTAGTGCAGCACAAAATAATAGGCCCTCATCCAAAATCACCAACAAAACTGTGAAGCCTGCATGCTGACCCTTTCAGCCATCTGACTTACAATGCTTGGGAAAGATTCTCCGGTGGTCAATATAACTGACATGGACATCAAGAAATCAGTACAGCTTGTTTAAGAATTTTGTTTAAACCACGAAAAAATTAGATGCGTCCGCTCCGATTGATCTCAGGAATTTGACATAATTTCTATTTCATAAATTTTTAACACAAAATTCTAGGGATTAAGATTTTACTTTACCCGGTTTTCACAGTATTGTACGCCGCGACCGTCCCAATGCTGGTGGGGGAGTGGCCCTCTTTGTTTCTTGCTCTTGTCTAATTATGCGCTAAATGGATCTAGAACTCCTTGATCTCGAACTGCTATGGTGTGAAGTAAGACTTCATAATAATAAAATGTTATTTGGTGTCATTTACAGACCCCCTAACTCTTTGGCCTCTTTTTGGGACACACTGCAAGACAGTATTGACTTAACCACGGTTACTGGCATTCATAATTTTGTTATATACGGTCCTTTAAATGCAGACCCTTGTTCGTCGTAAGGCAACAAACTTCATGATCTTGCTTCATCGAACTATCTGTATTTTCATGTGAATGAACCTACTCGAGTTACTCAACAGACTGCCTCATGTCTGGACCAAGTTGTCAGCAATATTACTAACTTCATTGATAATGTCCGAGTTCTTCCACCTATTGCTAACTGCGATCACAGCGCCATTGGTGCCAGTCTTTTGTTTCGACAAATGAAGGAACCTATTTATACCAGGGTATATGAATTTATGGAAAAAACAACTTCGGCCTTTTTACAGAGTACCTTGATACTTTGAATTGGAATTTCTGCCTTGTGTCTAACAAGTTGACACCTGCTGTGACTTGCAGATGCGAAAAGTTTATGGATGCTGCGGAGCATTGTATGCCTAACAAATCTATAGAGGTTCGGCCTTCCGACCTCCAGTCGTATAACTGTGAACTACGGTGTCTTCCTCGCAAATTACTTCATGTGTACAATAAAGCAAAAGTCTGCAGCTGCAGTCGTGATACAGTTGCCTGGTCCTGTTTTTGAAGACTCCGTAATAATTATCAAGGGCGTCTTAAGTCTGCTGAACAGGATTATTATGATAAACGCTGTGCTTCTTAAAATAATCCAGCTGAAAAAGAGCTGGTTAAGTATTTTAAACTCGTGGTCACACTGCCCCTAGTCCATCGCTTTTGCAAGAAGATAAACATATTATTGGTAATTTATCTGAGGCTGAAATTCTCAACTTATTTATTCTCAAACAGTATACGCTTTATTCCTTATTTGCCACCCTGCCTGGGTTAACTATCAGTCCACGCAATACAATTGGACAATTTCTATTAAAGGTAAGGACGTTTTAGAAAATCTACTCAGTTATGCTGTTTTAAAAGCTACTGGACCCAATGGTATTAGCACAAAGCTTTTTAAAGGAGGGACAGCCTCAATATACAAGTCTGCTACTAAACTTGTTAACCTTTTGTTAAGGTATGAAACGTATCACTCTGGATGTAAGCGGGCTAATGTTACTCCTATTCATCAGAAAAGTTCTGATAACCTATAACAATTATAGCCCCGTTTCTTTATTGAGTGGTGCAGGCAAAGTATTTGATAAAGTAGTCTTTAAACACGTTTTTAACTTTTTTTTAGAAACAATCTGTTCATTCTGCCCTCCAGTCTGGGTTCACTCCTGGTGATTCAACTATCAATCAATTACTGATCGTTTACCATGAACTTTGTCGTGGTTTGGACCAACACAAAAGGTACGCCTCGTATTCTTGGACATAAGTAAGGCATTTGATCAGGCGTGGTATACGGGGCTCGGTATACGGGGCTCTTAAACAAACTCGAAACAAATGGAATCCATGATAACTTGCTTTCCTGGTTTGCCAGCTATCTCAAGGACCACCAACAGTGGGTGGTAATTAATGGCCACCGTTCCACTTAAGGTACAGTTGAAACTAGTGTTCTTCCAAGGGTCCGTTTCAGGACCACTTGTGATTTTAATATATATCAATGATATTGTGGACCTTGTTCAATGTAACATCAAACTTTTTGCTGATAATACATCCCTCTATTTAACAGTTGACAACCCTGTGACAGCCTGTGGAATCTTATATGATGATCTCTGCGCTATTGATAAATGGGCAAACAACTGGCGCATCACATTTAACACCCTTAAAACTAACAGTACAATAATCTCACACAAGACTATCCCTGCAGTTCATCCTCCTCTCAAATGGCATGGTCACTCTTTGCAGGAAGTCAATAGTCACAAACACTTTGGCATCACAATTCGTGCAGATTTGCAATGGACCAACCACATCAGAGACATCATTGTTTAAAACAGGGAAATTACTGACCATCATGAAAAGTCTACAATTTCGTCTTGACTGCAAACTCCAGATACCATTTATGTTTCCTTTATCAGACCCATTTTGGAGTATGGAGGTCACGTCAGAGATGGCTGCATGCCTGCAGATGCTGACAAGCTTCAAGGCGTTCAGCTGAGGACAGCCAGAATAGTTACTGCTGCAATGCCCACATCATCGAGTGCCAAACTATATGAATAACGTAGATGGCAGATATGACCAACTCGTCGGGAAAATCCTAAGCTAATTCTGATGTTCAGTTTGTTCTTTGTTGGGAAATCTACATATTTTTTCGGCAGTTCATGATAACATAATTATTTCCTCTCATTTTTTTTCAAAAAGGTATTGGTTGATGTAACGTCGGTTTTACCTGCAATTCATATTATTGACATCTATCTATTACTTATGCTTGGATTATGCCCCTCTATCTGTCCCTTGACTGCTGTGAACGTTTCCTCATATTTGTGTTTGTTCCATGACCGGCCAACTTCCAACCCTTGCCTATTCATGCATCAAATGTATGTCACGTACTGTCCTGTCTTCATGTTGTCTGCCACTCTGCAAGAAGGATTGACATAGGGCACTGCCCTTTTTTTCAATTGCTGTACCACGTTTTTTTATGGTACTTGAAGTGATTTGTAAAAAAATATTTTTAAACTAAAGCAAGATTTTTGGGGGGGGGTTCCAACATGCCAAGTGGACCCCCCCCCCCCCCGCCGAAACTAGATAGCGAGTAACTGGACAGGATTTAACATACACGTGTGAAAAGAAATTGTAGTAGTTCAAAACAGAGCAGGCTATCTCCTTGTCATTGATGCCAGTGCAAAATGTCCACTATGTAAACTATGTAAAAGGTACTCCATCAAGCACTAAGGGTCAAAGAGGATTTGAATCCTAACAGTGAAGTCAAGCCATCTATGTAAAAGCCGTAAAAATTGCCTGGAAGCGTGATTTCCAGTTTGGCATCTGTGTTTGAGACTGACATTGAGGGATTCCTGATATAGATTACAAGTTCCATGCAGAACAAAAAGCAAAAGTAGAAATAATGCGTATTAGTACTTAGAGGGATGAATTTTCGTCTGAACTGTACAAGAGTGTACTGAAGAGTGATTCATTTGCACCTGTGAACCTTTCTTTGAAGGCTACGTTTAGACAAAAAATTGTAGCATGTACACTTTCGACATGCCCCAAGCTGATCATGTGGATATATAGATCTCTTGCCTGCATCAAGAGAAAGATATTGGCCTTTGTACCTTGCATCAATATCAGTAATTATACCATGGTGCTTTGCATATGACAGCCAAAACTGTGCTTTTCACCTTCCCGGGTACCTTCAGAACATGCTTGCTGTAACAGGCAATCGTCCAGAAATACACCAATAACTGGAAGATGGTAGCTTCGCAGTGTAGCTATGTCTCAACAACACATTTGGAAAAAAAATCCATGTGCCAAGCCATTGCAGATATGGCCAACTGCGACACACAAACCCATGGGTGTACTGAAGGTTTCTGGACACAGACAGGTACGGTGACCAAATAATACATGACTGCAGGCTCCAAGAGTGCCTGCACTTTCACATCTGGGAGAAATGGTTGAATCCACCAAGAATTCTTTCAGATACTGAGAGCATTTGAAGCTAAATAGTTCAATAATGTGTTCAAGAAACACAAGTTACAGCAATGGAAAAAATTCGTACTCTGCCTCAAGCAGAATGGCAAGCTTTATCCATTTGTCTGGCTGTCTGACTGTGTACAGAATGGAAGACAAGACAAAATACCTGAAGATAATGTTTGGAAAACCACTCTTCCTAGCATATCCACACGAATTGGATTCAGTCACAAAAACAGGTGTGAAAACAGTTGGGTCGTTAAGATCTACCCAAAAGGAAGCAAATATGTGCCTACTCCTTCATGCTAAACATGCTGCCAATGGAGGTTACATGAGTGTAATAATCCTATGTGAGGACACCGATGTACTGTTTATGAGTCTTGCTGTGTGCATACAAATACATACCCCATTATTCCAGAAATTTTGAACACTAACATGAACAAGATATGTTGACATTGGCAAGCTGGCATCATGTCCGGGAGTAGATATATACAGTTGTGGCCTGGGCTTACATGCATTCATCTCTTTCCTGGCCATGGTAAGCTGCTGCACTTACTGAGAACAAATCAAGTCTTGAGAGTGCTCTCAACAAGCTGGGTCAAGAGGTGGTGTTTCACCTTGGTTAATCACACAATCTTAGGCTGTCACTTGCGAATTGCATTTTCCCAAGAAAATAACAGATGTAGCGAAACTGCATTACATAAATTATGTGCAAAATTGGGGAGACGTATGATCCCAGTTATTTCTTCCGTGTCATGGCAGTTCCCATCAGTACATTACCTGTGCTAACTATCAAGCACATGTATGGAAGCAGTGTTTATGTGCTTTTCCCAGATGCACCATCTGGGCATGGATTGAAGATCACAGAACTTGCAAATATTATCATTATAAATTAGATAAGTGGACATTCGTAAGCTTACTATCCTGTGAATGATCTCGTTCATGTACTGCCAGAAACTACACCTGAATGAAGAGTGGTCTCCGATGTTCAGACTTGTTTCACTTGAAATCATGCAGTAACTAAGCTGAGCTCAATATGGGTGATAATAATGTGTCACATGAGGTGGACATGACAGAGCATCAGGACGGAGATGATGATTAAAATCTGAACACTGTTGAAAAGTTGCGACAAAGCAAGCTCTTAAGATAGTAGTTAGGACTTAGTTGAACTACTTAGATTTCAGTTTACCCGTCGGCAATAGAAATATGAGGAAATAAAATGGTAAATGATGGATGACCACTGAGAATGGATACTTCTAGATCATGGCAGACCCTTTTTTGCAAAACTGTGTGCTGAAAAAATCAAAGGCATAAAGCATTAAAATACAAAAGCATTTTACGTTCGTCAAAAAACTTCTGTATGTTGACATTTGCCATGAACAACAAAATGATCTTGAATTATATCATTTTGTACATGTCAATTTATGTATTTTGTAAACCTGTCCCCACACATAAATAATCCTTGAAAGACACGAAATTTATGTTTTCAGGGACGTTGGTAGCAAAACACAAGAAGATGTAAGCTTTGTGGGCACAACTGAACATCTTACTAAATACAAATGTGTGTTCAAAAATCTTGGTATATATTTTATTTTCAAATAAATTCTTTTACCCTTTATATATTTGTTTACATCAGAAAAAATAGAACATGCGAATACAAGTGTAATATACCAAACTGATGCAAATTTTTGTAAGCTTTAAGGTAACATATATTTCCATGCAGTGTCATGAAAATGTTAGGAAATTAAGAAGAAAGAACTATTTTGTTGTAATAAACTTTTTTCTTTAATGATAATTAGACAACTAGCTCAAGGCTAATGTATATTTTCTCGTGTATACAGGTACATAATTACACCGTTTGTCACCATCACATTGAAGATACGAGAGAAAAATACGAACAAGGACATATACATTCAAGGATATGTACATACAAGAGGGTTGACCTTCAAAGGCAGATGTCAGTCATCGACATTATTATTTTTATTATCATCATCGTTGTCTTCATTGTCGGACTGGTCTTTAAAAAGCCCTTTTTATTGGACATGTAGACCATAGTTGCATGGACAATATTGCCTTTACTCTTATGAGAAAGTTGATCATGACCAAACAAGCACAATTCACTTTTGTCAACGTTAGAAAGATTATAAAATGAAATACCAGTTTGAAACGAAACAGTTATATCATTGACCTTTACCAAACAGTGTTGTCTGTGTAACGCAAAGAGTGGGAACAGCACCAGAAAATGTAAGGTTGTTTCGGCATGGTCACTGCACGTACATGTATGTGTGTCACATAAGCGTCTACATACAAATGGGCATTCAAAGCGCTGAAATCAACTCTAAATTTGTTAAGTAGTATGTTTGGCCTAGGTGGCCATGTTTTAAATGATCGCATCTACATGTAGTAGGAAACAAAAGGTTCATGAAATGGTTTATAAAAGTGGTCAAGGGCGTATATTCAAAGGCAGAGAATTCCCGGAATGCGTTGCTTAAAGATAAATCCTTTTGAAAAAAAAACACATTTGTAGGATGACGTACCACAGTCTTATTGCAGTTGTTCCGAAACATATAGTTATGCCTACATGTATTTTGCGTTACTAATAGTTCACATATGCAGGGCAAAGCAATTTGACAAGTTTGAAACAAAGAACAAGTTTACAGTAATTTCGCCAGACTCGGCCATCCAAGCCGTCCTGAACTTTTGCTTGACTTGACGTCCACGTGGCACTGATATAAATAAAGCAGCTCTATCCTGTACGGATTCTAACATTGCTCTGCACTTCACTGAACCCCCCCCCCCCCCCCCGATAACGGAAGCAGCATATTCAAGACTCGGTGTAATGGATAATATGTAAATACTTTTAAGCGGTTTCGTTGGTAACGTGTACATAAATTTCCTTATTCCCTACAAACGAGTGATGGCCTCGTTACACGCTGATCTCATGTGCCTGTTCCAAGCGAAATTATCGGTAAGGATGACACCCAAGTCTTCGTGCTTGTGAACTCTTTATAAGTTTCTCTTCAGCTAAATTTAAACCTGATTGGTTTGCTTTGTTGGATTTAGTGGATATGGCCATTTCTTCTGTGTTGCCGAGGTAAAAATCGATTTTCTATTTTTATCCCCATTCTTGAATGACAAGTAAATTTTCACTTAGTCTGATTGCTGTTTAGTCAGGATTTCCCACTTTTTTCCATCAAGGAAGTGTAAGCCAGGTATATTTTGCATGTTATATCGTCAACCAAATCATTAATGAATATCAGGAACAATAGCAGCCCCAAGACACTTCCCTGAGGAACACAAGATTCTATTCTAACTCAGTTTGAAGAAGCTCCATCTAACTACAACATCTTCTCTCTGTTGTCTAGTTGAGAGATAAGAATTTATTGAAGACAGGAAGGGATAACAGATACCGTATTGTTCTAGCTTATGAATGAGGTCTTTACGCCATATTCTGTCAAAGGCCTTGGATACATAAAAACACTAAACGTTCATCCTTTCCTGTATCTAAAGCTGAAATTGTTTCACGAACAATGCGAATATTTTGATTGAGGGTACAATCCAATTTTAAAACCAGACTTACAGGCCATAAGAAGATTGTTGTCTGAAAGAAAAAAATAGAGTCCTTTAAACCCAACACTCTCGATAATGAGAAATTAAACAGTTTTATTAGAGGATATGCTATGTAGGGCGCTAGCAAACGCAACACCTTGTTAGGAAGATGATAGGGACCACCCGACTTTGATACTTGTCGTTCACGTAAAAGTAATAAGACCTCTTCCTCCAATATGAAGAAATCACCGAGTCTTAAGTTTGTTTTAGACTCCAGGACAGGGACAACTTCGGTCCCATCGTCCGGGTTCCATAATAATTGTGAACTGAAGTAATTGTTTCACGTATCGGCTTTATCCATGGGTTCAAATAGAAACTGACTATTATCATACAAAGGAGGCATCTTTTTATAGGAGCACCACCCGCAGGCACTCTTTAGGGTCGACCACCACTTTCGGGATCCTGTGAATTATCTGCTAACATATTGTACACTTGCTTATAATAATTACTTCGGGCATTTTAGACTAGTTCGACCATATTATCAAGCAGCCTACGATAGATTAAACAATCATTTATATTGTCAGATTTCTTTGCTTTCTTGTATGCCCGATTTCTTTGTCTCATCTTTAGCCTTAGTTCACCGGTTATGAACGGTCTGTCCCTTGTCCCTTGTCCCTTTTACCTCTTTTAAAAGCTGAGTAATGTCCAAAAATATACCTGTTATATTATTTGCAACAATACATGCGTTCCATGGAGCATAAAATAAGCGAATTGCAGTTTTTCCACATCAGCATTATGGTAATCCCAAATAAATTGTTTGAATGCATTCTTTTTACCCCAGTGACAAAGTCGCACATATTTAATTTGTCTCATGGTCATATGTAGAAATCGGTTCAAGGTTGGTGACTTTGCTATCCAACGTGTCAGTTACAGTAACAACAATGTCTAACAAAGACTGACCACTGGTTGGTTCTTTCACCAACTGGCCAAGATTGAGCTCATTACAAGCATTCATGAACTCCTACTCAAATAAGATCTTGCATTATGTTGTTAACCATGATCAACCCGGCACATTAAAGTCTCCAGTCACTATAATAGTTTGGGGCTTTCTGCCAAAGCCCTTGCCACAGAGTCCTGAAAACTGTAGAGAAAATTAAGACACTCCATTAGATCTTGACTGTGTGCTCTATAATAAGAATTTTATTCGCGTGTAAGTTTAGTTAAACCCACAAGCATTCACATACCTCATTACGAAAGGTCTTTACGAACTTTAACGTGAATGTGTTCACTAAAGTACATTGCCATTCCTCTCCCGTGACTGTTTCTATCAAGTCGAACAGGAGGCTTTGTTTCATTCAGGCAGATAACATCTACTCCATGATGTAAACATAAACTTTAATTTCATAAATCTTATTATTTGCTGTCAGAATATTTACATTCATATGACTGATAATAAGAAACTTTGTATTTACTGGCCGGGGATTTGGACGACTCTCTCCACACAAAGCCAATAACATATCTGTTATATATAAGACACCCCCGTATAAATATACATTGAGGTGAAAAAAGCTATACAAATTCGCCCTATCACCGCATATGTGCGTTGAAGGGTTTCCGTAGGCTCGAACCTGGAATACCTTACATTTAAGGGTAAGGGTTTTTTTATTTTAAAATAGCTGTATAATGAACAAGTATCATGAATACCACAAGCAAACAACAGCAGAAAAAAATAGAAGACGGAGATACTAGCCGCTTCTTAAAAGCAATTTACAATTGCTTTGCAGTGCCACCGAACGTTTCTTAGTCTTCACCCTATAACTTCTTTCTGTTGCAGGGGTCTCAAATGATTCATAATGTGTACCACAGACACTATGAAATTTGCATTTGCGCAATGCATTTTTCACTCTTTTCAGTTTTTGAGAACTGAAAACTATAAATAGACTCCTGTGTCAAAACGCTGAAAATGTCTATCCTGTCTTAAGATAAAGGTAAGATATTTTCTTACTTGACAAACGTAGTGGTGTTTATTCCCTGCATATGATACCAGTCCAGGCGTTGGGCCATGGACCACCTGTGGCTTAAGGAGAACTGTTTTTTTTTTAATTTTGAAAAATTTGACACTTTTTAGTGGATGATATTTTTCTGCAGTTAAAGCAATTTTTTTCTTATCCACGGTTAGAGCATTCTCTTTGTGCTTCAAATGTTTTTCATGTTGAAAAAACTTTCACCATAGCATAAACGTTTCCTCTACAATGGAACCGTATCAAATTACACTCTTAAAATAGAAGCGCGTGTACGTATTTTTTACTGTTGGTGCGAGGGCTACAGCTGGGTTATTTTCACTTAGTTAATGTGAGTCACGTGGGCCAATTCTAAATCGGCATTAAAAATATCAAGATTATGTTCAGAGATCTGAGCGATCACCTATCCCTCCAAGCAATGTCTTGTGCATGTAAACATATTACATTTATATTGGTATTAACAACAAAATAGCAGAGTTGATATAATGTAGCAACAGTGTTGGATTGCCGTGGATTATTCATCGATTATTTTGGTCTCAAAGTACGAATTATGCGGCTATATGCCATATTTTTATAATACCAATATGCACCTTTACTGCCGGATAACATATTAAGCCAGGGCCGTCAATACGAGTACAATTTTAAATTGAGGGATTTTCACCACTGATTGGCTATGGCAGTTACCCAATAATTCACAAACCAATGAGTGCATGTACAAACCAATATGTTTTATGTTACAAAACTCAAGGTTTGATTATGAAACCTTGGGTTTTGTTTATTAAACCCGGGGTTTTATTACAAACCCTGAGCTTGGGGCAAAAAACTAGGTTTCAAACAGAAAGTAAATGACTGAGTCAAAGTCATTACCTCAATCAAAACTGGGAAAATCTCGGCTTTCCAGAAAAAAACCTTGGGTTTGTAAATTTGAACACAACCAAGCAAAAGTCAAGATTTTCAAATCTTAGCAAACCCTTGGGTTTTTCACGACCCAATGAGTACACACCGTTTCACTTCAGACTACCTGCTCTGCGACAAAAAAAACTGCTTTCCTGTTCATAAAACCCAGGGGTTTTTAATGAAACTGGAGGTTTCAGCCTCAAAACCACAGTTTTTGCTCCAAAACTCTAGATTTTTTCATACAAACCCCAGCGATTTGTATATAAAACATCTTCAAGCCAATGGCCAGGATTTGAACCATGAATGAAATATCTATGATTGGATACTATATGCATGGATTATAGCACAGTTTGTTGTCGATATGAAGAATACCAACGACCACATGGTACCCTTAAGCTGAACTAAAGCCCTTCACTCACTCGTTCTGCATGCATGGTATCCAGTGCTCGTTGATATGCTTCGTATCGACAACTGTGATCTGTTTATCTGGTGTTTGTAAAGGCCTACTTCAATAAATTGTACCGCATCAGATGCTCAATACTCCGGCAGAGATTCATCAGCCTTGCTGACAGCAGATGAGGAAATCGTTACCCGTCAAAGAAGCTTAGCCCATTATAGTAAATCGTAGATCGGTACTTCCGGTTATAGATACTCTTCCGGTTATAGGTCCTTTTCCGGTTAAGGCACTCTTCCGGCTATAGGTAATCTGCCGAACAGAGGGCCTATTATAGCACTGTCTGCTGACTTTATTATATGGCCCATAACGGTCTGGCCTGTATGATACTTATACACATGCTTCATAACACTACAATGGATAAAATAAATTATATACTTAACCCATAATGCGGCGGGGAGGGGGGAAGAAAGTGTGTGTTACGGCTATCACGTCTGCTTGCCGTAGCACCAAGTGCCACATTACATTTCTAGAAAAATAGACCGGTTTATCCGCGCACGGCAGTGTTGGCGGTCATGCTTCTGGCTCATACCCCCCCCCCCCAAAAAAAATCTCTTGTTGTCTACTTACACAGATTTTCGCTCGAAACATTATGGGCTAAATACAAACCATCATTTGCGTGTGTTTCTGGTTTGGACTCATTGATTCTGCGCAAGGAAACCACTTGCCTCTTCGCAGCACGTGCTTTTCTGCCCAGAATCATTTCGTCCCAACGAGAAACACCGCTCATGACAATTTGTATATATATATATATATATATATGTTGTGAAAATTAGGCAACTCTCGGGTATGTGCCCTCAGAAAGGTTTTGTTGGGTACAAAACTAAGGACACTGTGCATTATTGAACAATTAAAGCAGTGATATATCGCTGATAGTCTGATATCCCTCCCCCCAATAAAAAGGTTACAAAAAAACAACAACAAAAACACGTGTTTTGTTACAAAACCGGGGGTTTTTTTTAATGAAGTAACAGAATCATGTTTAAATTATTGATGAAATAATTTTAAAAACCTGGAAATGAACATTGCAAGCACAAACCCACATTTTTGGACAAGTTTCTGGAATATTCAACGCTTTTATTGATTTTGTAAAAATACTAAACGACTGACCAGGATCCATGGTTTTGCCACAGAACCAAGAGATATGTAGACAGAATCCTGGTTTTCTTCACAAAACCGTGCGTGTTTTGAATGATTGGACAACACCACTTCCATACCGAGGAATGCTCTGGAAGGAGGTGTCCTCGCCCTGCGGAGAACGTTTGAAAAATAAAATCCTGAATTGGCGAACTCTTGTAAAAGAGAAAAGGAACAGGCAATCCTACAATTGCACCAAATTTGGCCAAGTATTATTTCAAAACTTTAGTAAAACTTTGGATGGAAAGTATGGCAGTGTATTAATGAAAAAGAGCCTTCAAAAATGCAAAACACACAAGCTTTTACACAGGTCATGAACATGAAATTATGTCATTGCCGAAATAGCCGCGTTGCAATAACTCATCTCTTTTCTTTTCCCCCACTGGATTTTACAAATAAAATCAATAGAAGTAATGACTGCTATACAGAAGCTTAACACTAATATGTCACCCAGAAAATTTAATTCCAAACGAAATGTTGAAGGAAAGTAGATTGATTTTGTCAGAAAGTTTGGTTAAATTGATGAATCTAATTTTTACATTAAGGATTTCGCCTACTTTTTGGAAACAAAGTCTTTTCTTTTTGTTCTTATGCACAAAGGAGGATATAATCGGGATCCTGATATGTATAGGGGAATATACTTCAGCAGCTGTGTGTCAAAACGTTTTTGTGATATCATTAACAACCTTCTTCAAAACTACTCTAGTGAATATAAAATCAATTTGAAATTTGAAATAGGTTTTTCAAGTTTTTTTGTGTAAAACTCCCATGGATAAACATACCAAATTACTAAGGGAAACGAAATATTTTTTTTGTTTGTTCTGTCGATTTTAAACAGGCATTTGATACTGTTTACCACGATGGTTTATTTAACAAATTAAAAAAACTACGGTGAAAATGGATATACGTTCAGAATTATTCGAGATATGTATGAAGAATCACAACTACATATTAGATTCATAAATGGTCTTTCGGATCGTATAAAAATAAAGGAGTTAAACAAGGCTGTTCCCGAAGCCCCACGTTATTCGACATCTTTATCAATGACTTACCAAGCAAATTAATGAGTTTTGAGACCCTCTAAAACTATTTAAAAAGGAAGTGAAGTGCCTATTATATGCTAATGAGCTCATTTTAGTTTCAGAAACAGGTACGGAACTGCAGAATAGTCTTAATATAAAACACAATATTGCCACAATTGAAAATTTAATGTTAACAGACAAAACCCAAAATATTGTGATCTTCCATAAGACAGGTGAAAAAATATGTTTTTGAAAAACAAGAAATTGGACATTATTACGAGATATGCAAACTTGAGAATCTAGGTTCCCGCAATTGTTCTTCACATAGTGAAATCAAGTTACCGTGTGACTAGGTAAGAAAAGCTTTGCATGACCAAAGAGATTAATTTATGTAAGAGACACTAATTTGAGAATGTTCATATCATTGTTTGAGAAAGTGAATTGTTTTACGCTTCTGCGATAGGGGGAGCCTATAATGTCATGCCGTCGAGAACTTTGTTACCTAACACTATCTCTGGATATTTCAAAACGGAATTCGAAAAAGTGTATATCCAATATCTAGAGCAATGCCAAGGTGCACATCGACATTCGTGTTATATAGCATTCTTTTGTGAACTTGGAAAGACCCAATTGTCACCTGAAAGTATGGCTCTTCTATGTACGAATTGGTTTACAAGAGAAAAAGCTGACCTAAAATTCCTTATTATTCCATGCATTTGGTTGTAATTTGACAATGTCTCAGGATAACGCATCAACGTGTCTAAACTCAATACAAGATGTATTAGCTTCATTAGATTTGCAGGAACTTTGGAACAGTTACGACTCTTTTGATGATTTTCCTTCCAATTAAGTAAAAGCACATAGCAGAAACAAATTGGAAAACCAATGGAATAATGAAATTTCGCGACAAACCAATGTGTCAAAATTAGGAACCTACAGGTACGTATATATCTGGTTAGTAATTTTGCAATTATACGAAATATCACGCAATTACGTATAAGTGCCCACAATCTTCCTAAAAATGAAACTTGAACATGCATGCATCCGACAAAAGTACTTGACAAATCAGCGTCTATGCGAAACTTGTCAGCAAATTGAATATAAACACCCTTTTGTTATGATGTGTTCCAAATTCAAAATTCCCCGAAAGAAATAGGACAAAATCAACGAATATTGGCTGATTTCAATTTCTATAGTTGTCAAAACTTTTTCCCTTTGTTTTTCTTAATTAGTTTTTACTATTGTGCATTGTGTAGTGTTGTAATGTATCTCATCAAGTATGGTCAGTTGGTTCTTTTTCTCGTTGTGTCTATAAATATGCTTGTTTTTGCTCTGTCTGTGCATGTACACGTAAGAAAAATAACTTTCATAGAATGATTATATCATAAAAAGGTGCATAGTTTGGTGCTTATGAGCTGTGGCCAGTCTGCATTTGAATATGATCAGTTTGTTCAGTTGTTGAACTTTTTTATTGATAACATTTATGGCAATTCCATCTTTAGACAGACAATTGGTATTCCAATGGGTACCAATTGTGCAACTCTTTTGGCCAATTTATATTTATTTTACTATTATTATAAGTCTCATGTAAAGCTGCGAAAAGAAAAGAAATTAAACGATAAATGTTTTAAATTGATATATTGATGACCTGTTAACCATCAATAGCAAACACTTTGGAGAGCATATTCCACAAATATACCCAGTTGATTTGCAATTAAAAGAAACTACAAAGATTAACAAGAAGTGCACAATGTTAGAGACAATGAGGTAGAACGATATTGACAAACATTCAGATTTTGAATTTAGCATAGTAACTTACCCCCATATGGAAAGTAATATTTCACTTGGGCCTGTTTATGGTGTCTATGTGTCAAGTTTAGTTGCCTGTGGCAGAGTACGCACTGATTTTGACAACTTTGACTCCCGTCATGTACTGCTTTTTCAAAACCTTTTCAAAGAGGGATATTTGAAAACGAAATTACATTACAACAATAGTTTCTAACGTTTCTGGGTTATAATGAAAATGTATTATACTGATATCCAGCGTATATGGGATGTTTAATAAATGATGTAATAAATATGAAAGCCTAACAAGTGTAACTGACATTTTATACAATGCAATCAAAAATCGATGTAAACTACCTAACTTTTGTTGGCACCTGTTTGAAGTCAGGAGAGAGATGTTTTCTTTCATATTGCATTTCTAATTCATTGACTGATATATAAAAAGAATCACAAAGTTGTTGGTATCTACCTTGAGCTTCTGGATTTTGACCTGACTTGTTTGAAGATTGAAGGTTTTCGATCATGGATAGTTCTTATTTACTCGGACTTTTCGGTACAAATTCTCTAACATTGTTGAAAACTGTTGTCCACTTCTATTTTTCATGGCAGTCGTTATTTCTGCCTTGTCAGTATGGCAACTTATCGATATTGGATGTTCAATGAATAATATATTGGTTGATTGCTGTTCAGGTCTAACTTTTGTTTCTACTGATGTTCATGTTGATAGACTTGTCAAGATTTAGACGGTTTTAGGCTTAGACTGATTTGTTGTCTGTGATATTGATACCTTATGGTCTCACTTCTATTTGCTGGATGCATTTTGTTATTTGGTCTGCTTGTTGTTTTGTGTTTTGACCAATTACTTGGTGTGTGTACAAGTTCAGTCAATAAAGTTCATTTCATGGACTCTCTGATGCCAACGCTTTTTCATTTGTGCAAGTATGAAGAGTATAAATAAATGAAGTAAAAAGTGGTGAAATGATCAGATTTGTGATGATAACTATTATTTAGTAGTAGTATTAGTAGTTGTTGTTGTTGTTGTAGTCATGGAAGGTCTATACAAATGTTGACCGCTGGGTCTGGTAAGTGTTACATTGCTGCTCTTTGCAGAAAATGCCAAACAAATATTTGCACGCTTTCAAATCCATGTTCGACTGTATAAAGCGGACAAACGAGAAGCTCTTCTGCTTCCAAAATGTGTAAAGATTTATTCTTGCAACCATTATCCATCAACACATGAAGTGTATATTTGTATTTATGCAAGGTGGAACGTCATATGATAGAGTATTTGTAAGGATCCCCAAACCATCCTTATTTAAAGGCTGACGGTCGAAACAATCACCATAAAGTTCAGGCATTTTGTACTGGTGTCAAGCTTCCCAACAGGTGCAGTAATTTTCCTTGATTTTCAAAGTGATTTGTGTTCCTGTTTGATGATCTCAAATAGCTGTTTGTTTCACGCGCCAAGTATCCCCAGTTCTTCGAGGGAATTAAATTAATTTAAGGAAGCCTAACTGTTAAATCTTGTTCGAAAAACTTTCAATTCATCACGTAAACTATGCTAAAAGACGGCCGTATTACCATTTTTAACAAATTGTCGAATAGTTTGCATTATCAGATATGCACATTTTCTGTGCTATAGTCAGCTCTGGCTATCATATGGTAGTCTTTTCAATTTATTAGTACAATCAGCAAAATATTTACCCACAACAAAGGGATCTTTGTTGGTGGCCGATACTTCTTACCACATTATCATCCGAGAAAATCATCAACATAGTCATGGATACACACAGGGTTAACGTTTATCCCATTCATATATGTGCCAAAGATAATATGGTCCATTTATGATATAATCATGCCTTTGAAGTCGTCTGTGTTGATGATCAACACCATTGGATCTACATACCTTGTTGTAATTTAAACCAGTTCCCTGCTGACTGTCAGATTGTATTTTTTCGTACATTATCGTGCACAGAACGACACACAAGGTTTCGACTTGTCTCCTTTAATTCGTTTTCAACAGCCTGTCATTGATAGGTGGAAATCACTGCAGCGCTATCTCTTCGCAGCTCTCTTTGATGTGGAATACTTTGTATTGTTTCTCATACCTAATCATATGTTAAAATGGACCCATAAAATTCCTATAATTTCTGCCCAGGTAGAACTACGTTTATAATATGTTTCAATCACGTGATTTCTGTGTACCCTATCACCTTCTCCATTGCAGTCTGGGAAGTAATCAGCTGGAGCAACCGCGCAGCAGACAAGAATACATAGATCCAATTCTATTATCATCTTCTCCTGAACATAATTAGAAAAAAATAATAGTTTGGTCTCTATACATTATTCACTGATAGCAAAATAGCGCTGAATATCACATCGCCTGTGCCAGAGCTATGCTATGCATATTGCTCAATCATTACCAATTTAATGCTATTTATCTCAGTTCATTTCGTAAAAAAAAAAATAATGGAAAATATAAAAATGGATACATATTTGGTAAACCTAAAATTTCCCAACACTACAGCTAATCATAACTGAAAAAAGTTTATGACTGAATACAATTGAGCACAATTGTATCAAAATATAGCTTACATCTTTCAGTAAATAGCAATTTGGTTATATATTTCACAATGTTTGTGGCAGTATATTTATGCTTAAGGGGAAGAACCCCTTATGACTTTTATCTTAATTGCGAATCAAATACAAGACCTTCATACAATATACATAAATATATGTATATATATATATATATATATATATATATATATATATATATATATATATATATATATATATATGCATATATATATAGGTTTGCCTAACTGTACTTAAAATTTGGTGATGAAAAATGATGTTTTCATAACATATTTTGGACTTACATGCTAATGCTTTCATTCTTTTCTGACATGCCTAAGTACACATGTACTCAATGCCAAAAATTATTTACTCAATTGCCACATGCTTGACCCATTATGTTGAAACATTGACTCAGGGATTGCAGCGAAATAGACCTTTTTCGTTTGGAAACTTTCAAAAGTGAGGAGTAGGTGTCATCCTGGAGTTTGGTTTACATTTCTGGTGCTAAATGTCTATTGTTGCAGTACTTGCGATTTCCCTCCTTCTGTATAGGAGGTCTAGCTACAACTGTTTGTTTAACAATTACTGGGACTCAACATAATGCCCCTACTTTGTCTCTACTTCTGTTATACATTGGCATGTTGTTTAACAAAGAAAAGCTATCCAGCTAGAAAGGGCACATACTGGTTCAGGGGCAAGTCATATTGTTCTTATCTAAAACCTGTACTATACTTATCTAGTAATTAAAATTGGTTTGGCAGGTGCACCTTATACATAATGATGTTCTATTTATAATAACACTTCACTTATTCAGCGAATTCATTATATGATGCGTTCATATTTATTCAATAAAATGTGAATTATCTTTGCTGAATATTTAGCTTAGACCTGGAGCCGCTACTCAGAGGGATATTTATGGACACAGGCCCCAAAACATGTTCTGAGTAGTTAACCACTGAAGACCCTTTAAGTCATTTGAGCTGATACAGCCTGTGTCAAAATGGTACAGAAGGGCGTGTGGAATATGGACACTAGTACTTCCATTGTATATAGGTTAGACAGTGGCAGGTTAGCGCATGGAGAGTAAAGAGTTTGGACTGCAGAATAGGACAAAGACAACTGTGAAGTGGCTCTGGACAAAAGACACAAACACAATATATATATATATATATATATATATATATATATATATATATATATATATATATATATATATATATATATATATATATATGTATGTGTGTGTGTGTGTGTGTGTGTGTGTGTGTCTTTGTTAATGTGTAAGTGTAGATCTGATGTCAATGATAGCCCAGTAAGAATAGCTTTGTACTAATGTCTGGCCACACCAAACGCATTTTTCAATCACACAGTGAAGACTAGAATATTATGCAATTTCAATTCATGATTTTTATTTTTATTTTTGGTTTCAGTGTTGTACTATGCGAGTTTAAACATTACTTTTTCCTATGTTGTGATTCTTTTCCTGGTATCATGTTTTGTCCGTTTGTATGGTCATAGTTGCTAACATTCTGGGTCAACAAATGTTGCTCTTCTGACGACCTATAGTGTGCATATCCTACCGGCACTTTGAATAAAATTTTGTATTTTCATTTGATTTACTTTATGGGTTTGAAGACTAGCGCAGTGTCTAGCACTGTTACACGCTTTTAATTGGTTAGTACTATATGTTATTTATGAACTCGCGTTTTTTGCCAATAAACGCCCTTGTTATTTTTGTTCTTGTTTTCCTTTTTGTTTTTGTTATGCATTAAATTTGAATCCATATGTTCAAACGCCGTGCGCCATTTTAAGACAGAATGTACATACATGTAGATAAAAAATGGACCCCCAGATCATAGTAGTAAAATATTGAGGGTAAACATTCAAAATACCTTGATTCACAGCAATTTACTTCAACTAATAACGAAACCAAATAGTAAAAAGATCATTCCTGGAGTTCGAACTGTCATTTATTTGCTAGGTTTTGTTACAGTCGTCTTCTATGTTAGTCAACTTACACAAAAGCTAAAGTTTTGTTGTTGAGAACGTTTTGAGCATAGACTGTTCGATAACAACAAGCAAATTGTATAAAAAGTTGAAAAACAGCTGTTTCACCAAGAGTAAGTCTGCACTTTGCAAAATATAATAATGGGCTGGATACTACCAATTAATTACACATGTTTTGTTGAGTGTATGCAAATAACATTTTAGGAGATCAATTTTTCTGTATGAACCGTCTCTTGCCCGACAGTGAAAATGTTATATCAAATAAACTGGAAATATTAATAATTGATTGCAAATACGGCCCCTTAAAAGTATACCAAGCTAGGCCGAGCACACATTGATCAAATTTGCTAGACCAATCTATCCCGGCACATACTAAAGAACTCTTTAAAATAAGAGATGTAGGTTACTCAATCAGAACTGGTTTTACAGCTGACTGCACATCATACTCCAGTGTGGAGATCAGCATGGCGACCTTCATGACGGGTTCAGGTGCGAATATTCAAAGGATTTTCATTATGGCAATGCCTAGAAATAATTCAAAAATGAAATGGGATGCTGGAAAGGTGCTCAACTTTAGCCAGGTCCGTATGTTCTGCTAGTTTGAGGTTTTCGTTCTAAGAAGGGGTCTAATTAGTTAAAAATCATTTAGGCAAATAAATTTAACTCACGTGAATGTTTAATGACCTGCGTTATAAATATTGTATTTATTGCAGTGAGTCAGCATGCGTCTCTACTCTTAAGCCACATGCACGTATGTAAAATTTGTTGGACGAGTTCACTAAATAATAACATGAGTGTTATATATATATATATATATATATATATATATATATATATATATATATATATATATGTGTGTGTGTGTGTGTGTGTCTGTGTGTCTGTGTCTGTGTGTGTCTGTGTGTGTATAAACAATGGGCGTATTCACTCACTAATACCAAAGCTCTGCTTATAGGCGCAGTTGCGTGACGGGTGTATTAGAGCACCCAAACAATATGGTCCTGTTGTTATCACCTTATGTTGTCTTGCATTTGGTAACGCATACAGAGTTCTGAGAAAGGTACACGCGTGCTGGTAATTTATTGCACGCGGTCAATAATTTGAGCTCGCGTGTTCATTATTAATGACATACATTAGAAATATGTTATTTATGGCACTGGCCCTCACTGTATCTGTCAGACCCTGTTGAGGTTTGGTCACCCAACCGTAAATCACCTTTAAGATTAAAGGTAGTTCCATCTCCAATTTTTCAGTTTAAAAATAACATTAAGGTGTGCGCCTCTGTATCACAGTCCTCGATTTAATTGATTACCAGATTTAGATACGGGGTTTTATTGAGTTAGGTCCATATTAGTCTTGTTAGTATACTTGGGTTACGGAGGTTCTTCAGAGTTTTTGAAGAACCAGTGTTTTGGAGCTTCTTTGGATTCTATATTTTTGCCAAAAACAGCGCTTTTCTTTGTCGGGGGTTCCACCCCAGACCACTTTCGCTGATGTTGGGGTGTTCCGGACTTAATCAACCAGACTCCATCTGTGCTCTGATGAAAGAAAACAAAGATCTTTTCCCACTATGTAACTAGCTGCTGGTGTAGTTCTAGCTGCATCAACATACTTCATTTGTCATTTTTTCTGAGTTAAGCAAATAAACAAATGCTCACACTCATTAACAATCCATCATAGGCAATTAAGAGGCAACTAAAATGACATGCAAGATGAAACATGTATAAAATATGACGACTTTAAAACTTTATCAACTATTGGCGGAGCCTGTTGTTATCTGAACGAGCCAGAATGGGATCACATATTACTTTAGAAACTGATCAATTGCATGCCTTGGCCAGACTTATCAACAGATTAATAACAGTTCCAGGCAAATCATCTAAGATCTTTCTTGGTGGTATTGTAACAGAAAGATTACGCCCACACGTAGCGGTACGTACTTGTGGCACATTCACCAATTTGTCATAACCAAATGGAAAGTTAGTAGAGTTTTAAGCTAGTTTATCATGTAGATGACTAAGGATCTGTCAGTAGTAGTTGGCCCACGAGCTCAGTTGTCATGCATTTCATGGAGACAGAGGATGGTTAATACCAAACTAAAATGCCTCGAATTATGATGCGCAGTTACTGTAGATGATTCTGAGGGCCTGTACTTTACTGCACTCCATCTTTGTTGAAGCGTCACCTTAAGAGGGTCAAACGTATGGAGAAGATAAAGCAGGGATATGTAACTTATATTTAGGTACCTTTCTTCTTATCATTTCAAATATTCAGGCCGGATCTTTTGTGTGGGCTTGAAATGTGTATCGCAAATGCAGGCAATGATAATGATGGGGAAGACGCTCTAGAGCTCTGAGCTTCTCGTCTAACCATGATGAAATAAATTTGGTTTTAGAATTAGTTTCCAGTCCTGAGGATGAATCCTAGTTCCTAGTTATATAATCCCATTTAGAAAACTCGGGTCCAAGTAAGAGAAGGTGTGTTCTGTTACTATGCTAGGGAAGATACGTATGTGTAATTGTGATTGACAGTGCAGGTTATCACAATAGTCAATAAATGGTAGCGTAAAACGAAAGGTGAATTGCAAGAATGCGTAAGTGTGAAGAACGTTCAAACCCAAGGACATTTAATTAAAGCTAACCTGTAGCTCATTGCAAGAAGTAAACACAAAGCCCCATATCATGCCACAGATGCATATACCCTTGGAATTTATGTTCTAACTGAGGCACATACATAGCTTTTGAATAACTATACTGGCGACAAAATCTAGACTGGTAAGGTTGTCTGCTCAGATATGCCATACAAAGCCTATGTTTCCAATTGTAACCTGTGCACCCGGCGGCCATTTAATCAAGACATTACAAAACAAGCAGTAGTAAAGCTAGAAAAGAAGATTTGCTTTAAAGCAAGTCTGTATGTGCCCCCGAAGTTGTAAATATGGCTAGATATAAATTTCAAAGCACAAATGACCTTGCCTTTGACCTTTACGGGTCACATGTAAATTACAAAAATGTGCAGTGTTGCAATAACTACAATTTGATCCATTATGACTGTAAAAATGGATGAAACTAGAGGGAATTGTGGCTAAAACAAAATTTCAAATCGCAAAATGACATTGACCTCTGACCTTAAGAGGTAACATGTAAATTACAAAAAATGTGCATTGTTCCAATGCCTACAATTTTGGTCCAACAAGGTAAAAATTGAATTGAAATTGCCCAGGTTATGACCGGATTAAAATTTCCAATGTTACAATATATACAGTTTGAACCTAACATGGTCAAAATTGGGAAAAAGTTGACCGAGTTGTGGCTTAAAGAGAATTTCATATGGCAAAATGAACTTGAACCTTGACCATTAGAGGTCACATGTAATATACGAAAATGTGCATTGTTACAAACCTATAAATTAAAGCTGTATTGGTTACCTGTACCTATAATAGTTTTGGAGATATTCAAGATGTAAATATTCAAATGGCCATAATTTGCATAATTTTAATACTGTTGAATCTCTTTACAAAAACCCAAGACGTCATCTATGGACGTATATGGCTTGCTAACAGGGCCATAACGCACAGGTCTTACGCGTAGCCCAGCCTCGGCAACGCGTAGTCGAGTAAAACAATCAGATTGCAGTCTCTACTATGCGTAGTCGAGCCAACAAATAAGATTACAGTTTCCACTACGCGTAGTAGAGTCTCGGCAACGTGTAGTCGAGCCAACCAATAAGATCACAGTCTCCACTACGCGTAGTCGAGGCTCGGCAACTCATAGTCGAGCTAACCAATAAGATTACAGTCTCCACTACGCGTTGCCGAGAACATGTTCTTCTAGAACGCATCGCCGAGCCTCGACGACGCGTTGGCGAGAAACTATGCCTCCCATAGCGTGTAGCCAAACTATTCAACCACTGATGCTCTCGTAAACTGTATTAGACCTGTTCGACTACTCGTTGAGAAATTACTGGTCTCGACGACGCGTAGCCGAGGGAACTAATTAAAGTTGGTTCTCCACTACGCGTTGCGTAGGACCCAATAAAAATGCTTTTCCTTGAACTGAACAACGCGCCGCTGTGCTGTCTTGAAAAGTAAAATTTGATACCCGTTCAACCTCCGTTTTGAAATATGGGTTACAACCATTTGGCTATGCGTCGTAGAGACCGCAATTTGATTGGCTGCCTCGACGACGCGTTGTGGAGAATTTCAAGTCTCGACTACGCGTTGTAGAGAATTTCATGTTTCCGCTACGCGTTGTAGAGACTCTAATTTGATTGGCTGTTTTAATATCAGTAATGATTGTAAGGACGTAAATGATTGGTTTGCTATTCTTCAGCCAAAAGGTGCCATAAGTTTCTCCACTACGCGTAGTGGAAAACATATTCTCGGCAACGCGTAGTGGAGACTGAAATCTGATTGGTTGGCTCGATTAAGCGTAGTGGAAGCTCGGCAACGCGTAAGACCAATGCGTTAGGGCCCTGTTGGCTTGCAATAGACGTATAATCATGGCTAGTTTTGAGATCTATGCACAATAGTTTTTAAATGAAATGTCGGCCCAATTTTCCGGTAAGAAAGAAGAAAAGAGAAAGATTAAAAAGAAACAAAGAAAAAATCAAACAAATAATTCAGGCTAGCTATTAGGAAAGCTACTTTTATAAAGATTTCTTTTTATGGCTACAAATAGATTGTAAAATAGCCTTGAGTTTTAGGCCATTGAGGGCGAGTGCTTACTCTCCTTTTCTTCAAAGACGTAGCACTCATACTGCAAATCAAACTTTCTTGTAGGTTTTGCACAAGAAGGATGATAGCATTATTCTGGGTGACCAATCCGCGCCTTGCACATCAATTTCACCATGTGACAGTGCCCTTATTTACACAATTTCATAATGTCAGTGCTACACGTTATTTAGTCGGTTACTTAATATACCATTTTCAATGTAAACATGACTGTTTTCTTCCACTTTACATGATCACACTGCCACATTTGAGACGTGTTTCGTATAACACTCCGATTCGCAAATAAGCAGAACTCATAAGACTGTCCTGAAATTGATTTCAAGTATGACAGGTGCAACAAAAGAATACCTATCTCGGTGGCAAGTTTCGTGAAACAATTAGCACTGAAAGTGTATTATTCAGGATGTTGCCCGTCGTAAGATTTTCTATCCTCTTTAGAGATTAAATAATCGAAATATGATTGCAAAAGCGCGGACCAGAGCAATTCCCTTGATTTGAAATCACAGAAAGTACTTTTTGTGCACTTAAACAAGACCCAGTTTGGCTAAGGATATTGTTTTGCAATAATACCTAGGGCTGACTGGTTTTGTTCCATCTGGATGATATTTAGCAGTCACTTAAAAAACAATCTCCAGGTTCTGACATTTTGTTTGAAAGTTTAGCTTTGTCAGATTTCTGTTTGATTCGAAGAGAGTGCACTTTGTCTTGCCCATGTGCAAACGACTGGGTGCGTTATGCATGTAATCTCATAAATCACACCAGAAAAATATTTTTTAAGAGCATCAACATAATAATGTTTGCAAAACAACTCTGTTGCCATTACCGTTAGGTGTTAGAAGTATGTTTTACGTTAGCAATTGCAATAAAATTATTTTTTCTTAAAACCATCCACAGGTGCCTCGGACATTAAAACGCAGATAACAAAGTTACTTTCTGTGTTATGCCTTTCTCCTGCAGCATCGACAAATAACAGTCTATTTTCAACCTACTGTTTCACTACATTAGCATGGAAGACCACCCGCAGTCTGCGCTCCTTTCACGGAGCTGCTTGCGTAGATATTCTCATCGTGTTTCGAGCTTAAGTATTTTATGACAGGTGGACTAGTGGTTTTACCCGGGTAAATATGACTGCATGTCGACAGTGGCAGATTAGAAACATTACATGGGCAACAAAAGATGATGCTCTGCTCTCTGTAATTTGTATTTCTTTTTCTGGGGCATAACTTGATATACCATATTTTTGTTAACACAATGGTGATGTATAATGTAGCTGCACAGACACATGTGGTACACTATATTGTAGAATTCAGTTATCACCTTCCTGCGTGGAAGATAAAAGTCAGTTATCTCTTCCTCGGGTATATGATTAAAATAAATGTAATCGTGAACATTAGTACATCCTTCTGATGATCTTGACATGTACTATAAAATTAAGAGGCCACTGTGCACGTGAACTCACAGGCAGATCTAAAATAGTTTTTAATTGTACCTGCTCGTGACGTGATAGTCTGTTTGCTTGATAGAAAATTATAAGTATTCAAGTTTTTGATCTTGATAACCACATAGATATGTTGCATCTGAGAGAGAGTGGGAATTGTTACAGGCCTTGAGTGGCATAATATGATCAACTGCTGATACGTTGTGTACAAAATTATCCGTAGGTTTCTTATATACCATATTTCATGTATCTGACAAATTCTCCACTGTATGGAGAAATCTGGAGATAATGCGGGTCCATTTTCCTCATACCTCAACTGTGTTTATCCAATACAGTTGTACCTTGACAAACCTCTGCTTTCACATGCTTCCGCCCTTCAAAATTGCAAATCGGCCACCTTTTTATGCCATGTTGTCGATCCAGTATGTCCTAGGCACAAAGCTGATAGATGCCGTACAGTATTGACTTATGACAGGATAAACATTAGAATTTCTAAATAGACTTAGGGAACTGGGGAAAACAGCCATATTATTGGAAAGATCAGTTTGAATTTACGTGTCTAAACTTTATGGAAAATGAAAATTAGAGTTTTGTGGAATAGAAAACATTTAGCTGTGTAGGGAACATTACTGTATGACTTGTGTGAAACAAGGACCATAGGCCGTGAGTTTCTGGTGACTGGGAGTTTGTAAATTCCGACACGTCCCCAACGAAGTGGTTCATAGTAACTACGAAACTGCATACAGGCAAATGTTGTTCATTCCGTTTTTTTAAATTGAGCAAATTCACATAATTTGACTTAACGCTCAAAAGGCACACCAGACATATCCGAGATATTATTGTTAATAGTAATAGAGAATTACAGAAATGGACACCGGAAGTATGGAACTTGAATAATGGATTGAGTTCTGGTACTTGATGATATATATTTATGCAGTGCATGAGATTTGCCTGTGAAGCATTAATTATACAGCGTTCCACGATTAGCTAAGTAGTCATATTTGTTATAGCAAGATTTAATTTTCATGCATTCTATGAAAAAAAAAATCCAAACAAACTTTACGTATTTTCCTACAGCACTGACTGCAATGTAGCCACATCTTTTACACGTGAGGTGTACCTACGTTTCCATACCCTACCCCCATTTCCTTGGACTTGCTAATTTGGTCGTGAAGCCAGATAATTTCCTGTGTACACACACGTTGCTGGGTATAACTATATGTTTTATTTTCTCCAAGGCCGCAAATTACTTTCACTGACCAACAAAACCTGCTGCCTTTGCTTTCCATCTGTTACATGTTGTCTGATTTGCACACAAGTTGACTTTGCAATGGCTGAGTGTTATAAGTATGCTGATTTGCTGAGTCTCTTATCCTATTAAATTAACGATAACCTATAATTTCATTTCAAATTGAGTAAATGAACAAACGAAAATTCAGATAGTGATTCTGATGAATTACCGTTAATTCTTATCTCAGTAATTACATGATTGCGATCAGTCTAATGAGGTTCTTTGAAATCCCGCACAGTGCTGCCTTGTTGGGCTCGAGAAACGGGAGGCTGAACTGAACATTTGGGAAACGGCCTACTAAAAATATGTTGTACATCCTTACAGGGAGAAGATTGGGTTTGACTTGGTACCGCCCACTCTGTCACTAAAGGCGGGATATGCTGACACGGCGGACCCATTGGGAAGAAGTTCGAGTTGCATAACGTGGCACGTGAATGACAGTAACAGAGGACGACGCTCGTGTAATTTAGTAAGCTGATATACATCCACACCTGAAAATGTCACACAATTGTCATAAGGTTTCTTTTTCTCTTCAACGCGACCTGATCCATTCGTACTTCTCATATACTCCATTAGGACATTATATTAGCTCCTGGTGCTGTAATATTAATGACAGGTTCATGTCACGAGGCGTTGGCTTTTAACTTTGTACCAAGGTTAATATGACGTGTTTAGTATTTAATGACACTGCAATTATGCGGCCCCCTTGCTTTTATTGGTTCAAATTTTATCAATCAGATACAGCGGTGTGTGTACCAGCCGACGTCTCTTCCGAAATCCATTGTTGACTAATTTTTGGACCCAATAATTTAATTATTACTGTCGATGAGTACATATATATATTGCAATGAGCGTCCTTGACGGGTTTCATTTTCATCCCCAATATCCAAGGCGACCTTGGTGGCCACTTTAATCTATAAATTATATCCTAAGTACCAACTGTATTATAATCAGTGATTGTTCAAAGCAATGTTGTTTCCCATTAATTGACACTGCCAATGGGAAAACCAAGATGATACTGCAACCAATTATATTTCAAACAAATTTGGTATGCTGAACAATTCACGAAGTCAAACGTTCGATTTGTGACACATCTACTTTAAGAGTGGTATCTTCCACCATGTTGCCCCAGACATAAGAATTAAACGAAATAATTTCCTGTGTCG
>OZ026612.1:81913306-81915806 GCA_964020975.1 Hermodice carunculata
CACATCTACTTTAAGAGTGGTATCTTCCACCATGTTGCCCCAGACATAAGAATTAAACGAAATAATTTCCTGTGTCGAAATAAACATAAAATAACAAATGAAATTATCTAAAAATATGTGTAAAATGTCTCTTCGGTCCGAGCGAAATAAGCCCATGTATACACATGCTTTGCTCTGGAAAAGATGTAAATGATGCATCTCTCTCTCTCTCTCTCTCTCTCTCTCTCTCTCTCTCTCTCTCTCTCTCTCTCTCTCTCTCTCTCTCTCTCTCTCTCTCTCTCTCTCTCTCTCTCTCTCTCTCTCTCTCTCTCTCTCTCTCTCTCTCATATATAGAGACAGACAGACAGACAGACAGAGACAGAGAGAAAGTAATGCGTGTTCTATACACACAAACACACACACACACACACACACACACACATATATATATATATATATATATATATACTATCTTGATTTGAAAATAACCTTGTAAAGACTTATCTAGAAGGTTAGCAATTTTTATGTCTCGTTTGTAGAATTGGACATACCGTTTTATGGAGAGAAAGAGATATTAAGGAATCACAGTTTTTGTTTCATCAGGAAATTTTTGTTTATGTTTAACCTTTCCTGTCTCTCTCTCTCTATATATATATATATAATGGGGGTTTGGTCGAGTGGATAGGCCCGTTTTCCACTTCAGCTAGGTGACTGGTGCCAAAGGCTGCAAGTTTGAGTGTCGCTCATTCCGAACATAAACCATATCCCAGTCAAAAAAGCCTATGCCCAATATGCCTCAAAGCAGTTTTTCTTACTAACCTGAAGAATGCCTGAGTAGGCAGCCAATAGGTTACATATCCGAACGTGAAAACATTGGCTCGGAGGTTGAAAACCCTGAAGCAGCTAGTCATAATGCTAAGCTTACTCACGCCCAAAATGACCTGCGTTACATCGTGATTGACATAATTGTATCAATGGTTCAATGGTTTGTACCTTGAAGTCATGTGGCGGCACAATGGAGCCATTTATTAGAAATTGCAAAGATAAATGGGCACAGTGCAGCAGTGTGTATAATGCTGATTGAAGGGCAAAATGTATTGCTTGACTTAAAAGAGAAAAGGATCCTTCACGGACGATAGTGCAGCATTGAATTTCATTTTCAGAAATGGAGAATGTTTTTGTGACTGGAAATTATTTCTAGTTGTCTATTTGCGCTATCTTTTCGAGCCATCGAGTTACCATTGCCACTTAGTTGCCACTCATTTGTCCACTTTCTGAGGAGTACAATAAACGTATATGGCAGTGTAGTGAATGCTACCGGTAATATACAATTTGCGCATGCTTATAAGATTGCTCTCCATTTCATAGGCAATTAAGCGTCCCAATAATTACTACTACTCTACCTATCACTAATTCCCAGATATGTGTGTGCTGGCTTTTTAAATGCAGCTGTACAAAATACCATTCTTTATGATAAGAAAAATCTTGTGACATAACAGCCAAGTAAAGGAAAGCAGTAAAGACAGAAGATGTCCATATATTTGAAGACTATTTGCTTTTATGTTAGGCAGCATGATTGGGTCAGCCTCAGGTAATTGAGGCGTGTACGGAATGGTGCAATTCTAGTCTCACCTGTAGGTCATCGTCATTTTTTATTCTATAATATGTTAAAATAGTTTGAAATTATACAACGCCCTTGATATTATGTAGATAAATTTTCCTTTCGATAAAGAATGATGGAAATTTTATCTATCGTTGAAAAGTATCTTTATAATATGTCAGAGAATCTAACATATTAGCCTTTTTGAGACGGGTAAATTATATTATCTCATTTATTCCACTCTGCAGTTGGATGCTTTTTCCTTCCTCATCCGACTATTCTGAAAGTTCAATATGAAGTTTTGACATAAGAAACATCTGCAACTCATTTGATTTTAAAAACGAAATGTTTTCTTAGAATGGTGATCCAATATTAAAGTTTGTAACCACTGATTTGTGCTGTTCTTCTAACAGTTCAGGCGCGGAAATGCATTTTATTAAAATCACAAAGATAAAATCTGCGTATGTATATGCATAATTTGGTGGGCTTATGGTATTGGTATGAGTCAATATATGACAATATGATCATATGCATACAGCTATGTTTTAAAGATCCAGACCTAGCTCACAGAGGACATTACCAATTATTCACAAGTATATACACGAAACAAAGGACGCATATACCTGTGTCAAAAATCAAAGGGCAGTGATCCTTAAAATCACTAAACATATCTGGTATTCAACCTTAAGTTTGCCAAATTCATATTCGTTTCTGTAGTAAGGCTTTGTGCATAGTGTTCTCTCTCTTCAGAGCCTTCCAATGAGATGCCAAGCAATCTTGAGAGGTCGGGCTAGACTTTCAAGTGCTCAGAAACCTGCCACGAGAATCATTCCTAATTCCCATCCAAGAACTGATTTGAATATTGACAAAGAGGTTGAATTGCGAATATCCGCATGCAGTTCGTTCCAAACACGTATCGCA
>OZ026612.1:81920806-81936306 GCA_964020975.1 Hermodice carunculata
TTGCAAAAGGTATATGAAGTGAATTTGACTGATAAAGTCTGGAGAGGTTAAATGGTGAATTACCATAGGAATCCCATTGACTTAACATTATTCTAAATAAAAAAGATTATGCATTATGCATTACCCATAAATACTCCAACTGAAAAGAAATTATCAAAAATTAGTAAACCAGAGCAACGCCAACTGCTCATTGACTTTCTATGAAAAACTGAGACATGAAACATTTCTGCCAAGTTTCAGCATAATCTGAGTAATGATTTTGCATTAGAAGTTCAAAGTAGCAAAAGACACAAAACATTTAAAAGGGGGTGGGGTCGCAAGTACTGGCAACACTATTCCTTGAAAAAAAAATAAGGTGTATGGGTCTCCAGACGTTTCTCTATTCAATTTCAAAGGAAATACCCAAGCTATTTTGCAAAAGATTGAACTTGGCCATGACTGAACATAAAATTAAAAAAGAAAAAAAAAAGAAAAAATTACTGGAGCGTGACCATACAACAAACTTCGTAGAGACCCACCCAAAGTATATCCCTAGCAAGTTTGAAGAAAACTATCTATCGTTTTGGAAAAGTAGTCGACATTGTGAATTGTGGACGACTGACGACAGACCTTCATTGTAAGCTTGGCTGACTGACAAGTCAGCTGAGCTTTATGTTTTTCTGTCCAGTTCTGTGACTGATTACGATATGAGCAAATATGTGGAAGTATTTATATTTTGCAAGATATTCTTTTATCAGTTCGAATGATCATAAAAATCGTCGGAAATGCTTCATAAAATTTATACAAGTTAAGTTGTTGGAAATTGATTCAATTTCCCATTCATTGTGTGTAAAGTTAGAATTGGTAAATTATCATGAGATGACCCTTGCAAGCAGAGTATCTGACGTTGAGGACCTGACTGATTTAAATCGATAAGAACCGCCATTTCGATCTAGTTAGGAGACAGTCTTTGTATACTGAAATCTAACCGTGCAACTTGCTGTTAAAACCTTGGGCCCAGAATAGGAAGGAGGAGAGGACAACTTGCCTCTCCGATTGTGCCCGACATATTCCCTGCACTCGGCAATTTTGATCAATATCAAGATTATAGATATTTAGTCATAGTGTAAAGGTGTTTTGAAATAACTCTGCATGTTGACTCATTGTGGAAGCATGTACGTTTGCTGTTGTATTTAGGTACAAGGGATTTCACGTTTTTCGAGTTTCTATAACAGTACTAAAATTTATACAACAGTTGATGTGATTAATTGAAAAAAGAGGTTGTACATCTTTAAGAACTTCATAGCCCCTCGGAACTTCTGAAAGTCTTTGCATTAAATAAATATATGATCGAGCTTCGAAGAAAACACTTCTCTTGCAATGACTATAAAAAATGTTTTTCAGGGACACTCCAGTATGATTATTACATTTTATTATACCCTTATTATACATATGATTTATTACAATTTGCTGCAAGATATTATTACAAATTGCAAATGTAATAATATTACATTTTGCCGCAACTTACAAATTGCCCCAAATATTACAAATTAATGGAGATCTTTGCTCGTTTTAATTAGAAAAAAGGCAGTGATTACAAATTGGCGCATACCAACGTTCAACAAGAAATAAATTAGTATCAAATGGAAGATTTTTTCGTAAAAAACATTTAATTCAGCTCTTTTTGGACTCAAAGACAGAATTTTAGGATTTGGTGATGTTATGAAATTGGACTTTGCAGCTCTTTATAGCAGTCATACACCTTTTCATAATAATCAGGCCGGTATCCAATGAAGAAGAGAAGAAGAAGTCATGGCATAGAAAATCAGAGGAAATTTAGAAATGTTGATACAATAGGCCTTTTTCGAATTTCCTACAGGCTTTCTCTATTGACATTCATCAATTACATATAGGTCTTAAAGCACTATCATTTAATCAATGAATATTTGGTTCTTACTTATTCTGAACACAATCGTTTGCGAAATTGTGTACGCTTACACGACAAATGTTTGGAAACCAGATTCTAAAAAGGAAAAATTTAGATCGAATGTTCTGCCGTATTCCTTTCAAGCCCAAAATTATTGGTTCACTGAACATTCGGTCCCTTTTCAAATTGAAATTTGTTCGTGACATGATTCCCCCCACCCCCCTCCCAAAAAGCAAAATGAAAAATCACATTTCTTTCTGTGTGAAATGGACAAATAAAGAAAAAATTGAATTTCAGAAATTAAAGGATGGTTATCAAACTTGTAAAAGAGTCTATAGAAATAGAATGTATGGTTGCAAATGCCACATAAAGCATTTAAATACAGTAAATATAAAAGAGCCTAAAGTTTCAAAATCAGTCAAAAAATTACAAGAAAGATTTGTAATCACTAACTTTGATAAGGCATGTAATAATTTTGGGATCGTCTGCAAAAATATTATCTGCATGTTTTGAAAAATGAACTTGTTTTAATCAATATTTCAGGCATAAGAGGAAATGACGGATAAAAATAACACAACCAATCCATTCATAAATTGATAGATACACTTAAAAATGAGATGAAAAGGCATTTTAATATCAAAATTTCTGAAGAGGAGCAGTCTATTCCACTTTTGTTCTGGATATCAAATTATATTAAACCCTTTTAAATCTAGATTCATAAATGGTGCTTCAAAATGTACAAGAAAAACAAAGGCAGTAACAATGTGTTTGACTGCAATTACATATCATTTCCGTAAATACTGTAATGCAATTTCTAGTAACTTTGTAATAAATTACTTTTGGAGTATTGGCAATTCTTCCGAGTTTGTATCTAAAATCAAAGATTTAAAAGCAAAAAATAGCCAATGTTTTGATTTTTCTACACTCTACACAAATCTGTCCATGGATGAAGTCAAAAGTGCTTTTGCAAAATTAATAAGCAAAATGTTTCAACGTAATGGTAAACCATACACACATACCGATTCGCATTCAAAGAAAGCATACTGATCACACAATGAATATTCAAAAAGTAAAGTTAAATATTGCACTGTTGAAACTTTGACACATGCTATAAATTTCTTTTGGATAATACTTTTGTTCCATGTGTACGATTGGTTTTTGAACAAGTAAAATGCATTCCAATCGGTAACAACTGGTCTCCGTTAATTGCAGATTTATATGTAACCTGGCTTGAATTTTAGTATATGGATAAACTGATGAAAAAGGGCTTTCAAATCCAAAGATTATTAGCAAGATTGCCTGCAATAATTTTACAGATTTTAGATTTGCCTGTTTTGCTACTTAATTTTATCTTTTGGCATCATTCTGTTTTTATGATCACTTTCACACATTTTAGGCTTACACGTTTTCTGCCAGGTTTAACCCCCGGGGCCTATTGGTAGCAAGTAGCGGCCGACAACAGTTACAAGGTTCCCTAATTGTACTTAAAATCTAGTAAAGAAAAGTTAGGTTATGATAACATGTTTTTGTCTTTAATGCAAATGACTTTTATTCTTTTCTGACATGCCTAACTACACATTTACTCAATATCAAAAAATACTAAAATTTGACAGTATTTACCCAAGTGTCACAAACCTGACCCATTATGTTCAAACATTGACGACGGGTTGGCAAATCTTTCAAAGTGAGGAGTAGGTGTGATCATTGGGGTCGTTTTATATTTTGGGTGCAGGATGTCCATTCTTGCAGTGCTTGTTAGGATTTAGCTCGGTTTGAAAGGTAGTCTAGCTTCAACTGTATATTTTACTATCACTGAGACTGAATATAATGGCCCAGTTTGTTTCTACTTCAGTTATACATTGACAGGTGGTTTAACTAAGATAAGCCTTCCAGTTGGTTCAGGGGTTAGTCAAATTGTTCTTATCTGAACTTATACTATACAACTTTAGTAATTATGTGCGGTTTGACAGGTATTCTTCATTCAAAATAAATTCATTCATTATAATGTGGGGTGTCTTTGCTGAATATCTAGGCTCCAAAACATGTTCTGGGTAGTTAGCCGCTGAATACCCTTTACTTTATTTCGGTTCATACAGCCTATGTCAACATTCTACAGAAGAACGTGCGCAATATGGACAATGGTACGTCAATATGTATATGAGTAAGGCAGTGTCAGGTGAGCATATGGAGAGTAAAGCGATCGGGCTGCTGAATATAGGAATTACTGCTAGGAAGTGGTTCTAGACAAAAAGACACAAATACAATAGTGTAACACTGTTGTGTGATACGTGTTCTGCCTTTTCAAGCTCCAACGTAAACCGTCCTTTCATTTTTATTTCTGAATTTCTCTAAGTTGTAGTCACAAAGTCTATATTTCTGAATGAATACACCAGAGTTAATACTTCGACAAATTGGCGCCCCTTATATCTGGGGATGTTTCTTGCAGGAACTCTTGAGCACACAACCAAATACAGATAGATGATGCATGAGCTGCCTGTTATACATGTATCGTGTTGTGCCTATTGTTGCAGACTAAGAGCATTAATACACGTGAAATCACAACCACGTGAAAATATGAATTATCTTCTAGGAAACAAATGTTTTTCTAATACGCTCTTCTGCAATGAACCCAGATGTATTGAATCATCGACGTGCATTTAGGGAATTTAAGTTTCCGTGCTTGGTACATTTTTCAGCGAGAGATCATGCAAGCAGCACGGATGCGGGGCATGCGAAAGGAGATGTAGCTGCCAAGCTAAAGAGTTAGATGACTGCAGATGCTGACCGCCGTTGTATAGATTTCTGTGTGGTATAGGTATGCTCAGTCCCTGTAGATCCTTTACATCTTTGAAACATGTCCAGTCAGCTACTGATGTAGTGCTTAAGTCACCTCTTATTCCCATGTGGATTGCTCACACCTTTCCGTGATACAAGGTCAATTGTTAGATCAATAAATCGACTATCTGAAACATTAAGGCAACTGAGCATGAACGTTAAGCAATTCTTGTTGATCATCCTTGAAACCGTTAATTGGGTCAGCTGCTTCTGACATCAAGAGTTTCCCCACATTGCCCCCATTATACTTAACATAAAAAATAACTGTCAGAAGAGGTGCCCGTTGGCAAGGATATATCTTGCTGGGTGACTAAAACCTTATTTACCGAATCTCACGGCACGAAATCATTTAGTAATTTGGTTACTTTAATAAAGCGTCGTTATGCTTATTATACGCATCAAAAATGTATTGTTAAATTAGTTGGAAATTACTGACAAATTACAGTAATTCCTTATCAAACAATTGTCTTAATTACCGGGATGACAGCTGTCAGTATTAACTAATCTTAAGTAATCCACATCAATATGTGCAGCGCTAGTATTCCCGTTGAGTGTTGCTCGCTTTGCAAACACTGACGGTGTTACATTCTTCACTTCTCGCTTTGCATGTTGTTCAGTCAACTGTTGATGAGATGCCAGTGCCGGAGCTAGGCTGAGGCAGAGGAGGCGCTGGCCTCCTCTGGATTTTGGCTGATGATGTTAGGAGTAAGCATAGAAATAGTTCATTAAGCCTCAACAAGACTTGTTAAGTTTAAGTTATTATACACAACAAAAACAAAAAGACCCTACTGTAACAAAGACTTTGAGTCACTCATAGTGACAGAAGATAAGAGCATCACAGGAGGTGTACTTTTTTCAATGATTACTTGTATCTTTGCCCTAGTAGTTGTAGGACCAAATTCAATTCATATAAAAAGATCAAAAATAGTCACATTGAAGTAAAATTTTGAGAATTTATATATGTATAAAGTCTTTTTTTTTCCCTTCAAAACTCACCAAATTACACCATTTTATATGCCATTTTTCAAAAGTTTTCAATCTTGGGAGGGGGGCACGCCCCCTCCCAAACCCACCCCCACCAGTACCCTTTGCCTCCTCTATTTTAGAAGGCTGGCTACGACCCTGGATGCCGCACATATTTCCAGCAGGAAGTGATATGACAATGCATAATACGGCATGCGACTTACTGGAATGTGAAACCGAAAATCATGAATCAAGCCACCAAAAAAAAAAAAAAAAATTAAAACACAGCTAGAAAAATACGTCAAAAAAGCAGCCGGACGTTAAGAAGGTATTACCTGAAGTGAATTGACCATCAAAAATGACGTATATGTGATTCTCTACGAGTAACAGAGTTGCCTTCAAGTGCCCAGTCACATAAACATCCAATGAAAATAAAATTTGACAAATTGAGAGTCGGATTTGTCGGTTAAGCATAGGAGCCAACTTAAGACGCAATTGCGCAAGTATGTCCGACTCTATATAACAACGAGTAATTGTAAAAAAAAAAAAATTGTCCATATGTACTGCCCATGAGCTATGGTGGGATTTAATTCATCCTGTACCAGATGCAAGTAATATTTTTGGTTGATACTATGAACCAAATAAAAAGCAAAGTGCTTCTGGGTGTGTACCTGATTAAATTCATGTGTGAACAGCATGTGTGACATGCCACTCCATTATATTTTGGAGGCACGACCAAGTATCAAAACAGTCATAAAATTCTGCCGATATGATGTGTATGTCACTGTGGTTCATAATTCTGCAGTGTAAGGTGATCCTTTTCCAATATATATGACAGCACATTCATTATATCAAGAGGATCCACATAGTCCCAAAAAATACAGGCATTTTGGAAAGCTTTGTCAGGAAGTGTGTACAAACGATAAATGTATGATGTCTGGTTGTGATCTTACCTCCGCTACGCAACTTGCTGATGCTTAGGTAAACCACGTAGTTGTAAATGTACTCCTTCATGACATATTGGTGTTAAATTAATCATTATGAAACATTAGTGCTGAAGTAAACCTTTTTTTCAGCACTGGTGCGAGTTGAAGCAGCTCTTTATGAGGCACTGGTGCTAAAATAATCCAAGTAGGAAGCATCGTTGCTAAAGTAACAGCCGTATGGAACGCTGGGACAAATATAGGCCCTTTTTAAACATTGGTGCTGCAGTAATACCTTTTTGATACATTGGTGCCCAAGTATTTCTTTTATGAAACACAGATACTTATCTGTTCAGTTTATGCAGTTTTGGTGCTAAAGTAACCCTTTCATGAAGCACTGGCACTAAAGTAAGCCTCTCATATAGTCTGGCGCTACAATAACCATTTCATGAAGCACTTGCGCTAAAGTAAGCCTTGCATGGAGTACTGGTGCTAAAGGATGCCTTTTATGAAGTGCTGGAACGAAAGCAGGCATTTTCATTAAGTACTGGTATTCATGTGACCCCTTCATAAACACATATGGCAGCTTAAAAATAGTCTGCAGACAAACTACATGTATTGTATCTAGAACGCATATATCAGCATACACAAGACGAGTGGTTCAGTCACTGATATCATATGATGTTAGTCATTGTGGTCGTATTTGCAACAAGACATAAGCATGCGAGCAGATGCACAACTTCGCCGATTAGCTATCCACCGCACACCATGTATAATGGACTGCTGCTGTTCAGTACTTAATATAAGCCTGGTTTGGTCCCACTTGTCAAGATGAAGAGACAACTCAGAATCCAGACTGATGTAGGCACAGTCCTGAAAATGAAATGCACGTCTGCGTCATAGTCAGCCGGTCGTTTACCCCCTGTATGGCTGTCAATCGAACACAAAGTTTTGCATGACATATAGTCGTAGTGTCCCAGGCATGATGTTCCCGACTGACCACAATGTGGCAACTCCAGTTTGCAAGACAAAAATAATGAATGGATGGACAACCTAGCATCCACAGCTTATGGTTTCATGCTATGTATTTTCAGTTTTACCTGCATTGTGCTTTGGTGTGGACCGAGTTGCTATGTTACCACAATATGCACAGTACGAAGAAGTGAACTATGTGGCGCCAAAGCAGACTTCTACCGTTTTGCACTCATTGCATATTAAAAAATAGTTATGTTTGAATAAGGAAACAATCGTGTTGTCTCTCCTCCCAGTTTAAAACGTGCGACCCACTGTATTTGCCACCTTTCTAGCAAAATAGACACGTATATGTAGCGTTATAGGTTTGCCCTATATAGGCCTGGTCTACAGAATCTACTATTGAAACATGTACAACTACACAGCTTTGCATGAAAACATGCGTTACAAGCAATATATAACTCAAACACACTTTTGGTCTGGCTTTGAAGTGTTGAACCAGGACTTATGTATCTTCCGGATTTTGTGCAAGAGAACTGGAGATGTATCGTAATTATGATGAGGCTGTTGAATAGCAATCATGGAAAGTTTCGTTAAAAATCAATGAAAGCTGAATTTAACAAAATGTGGCATGACATATTTCTTTTCATGATGATGTCCAAACAGGTGTCATGTGTGCGTTTCCCATTTTCGGCTAGGTGATTGGTGTCGAAGATTGCTGGTTCAAGATTGGGTCATGCCGTGGTCACAAAACATATGTTTTCGGTGCTTCTTTGATGCTAGTAGATTTACATATGGACGAGGTCTCTGGAACAACTCCAAATAGAGTACTTGTACTGCATTACATACAATGAACTGGGCCGTGGTGATTATGGCAGTCACGTATAACTGCTTCCGTTGAAGCATTCCTTTTCGGGAAAGAGAATTTAGTGCAGTTGGCATCTGTGTTTCCCACCATATAAAGATAAAAAATAACATTTTAGCCACCTAATACCCAAAGATAATAAAAAATGTCATATTTTCAAAATATATAACCGTTGTCAAAGGTACAATACAATTGAACACAAATTTAAAAAATAATACGAATGCTTTCACAAGTTAAAAACACGTCGAATGTGTTGATCAGCACAGTTGCCAGACAAATCTGTGAGACAAAATGATGGTAGTATGGAATTTTGTGATAACAGCCCGTCATTGGGAGGGATTGGGAACTGTTTTAATTAAGAAAACTCTTTCATTCTCCGTTGGGTCGGCTTTGTTGGGTAAGGTTCAGGATTTTTGACATTGATTCTGGGAGCAGATTATATTTTTGGACAAAGGGTAGCAGATTGATCACCGTAGAGGCAAAGTCTAAGCATGGGGTCCGAGAACAATGTCCCCAAGGGACCTGTTGGTGGACTTTGAGAACAAAAATGACAATTTCCTTATAACATATTTTGCAAAATTCTTTCCCGGCTAGACTTTCTCGTCGTTTCATTAACTGAAACTTTTATATGGCCAAAAGTACAACAGACCCATAGCGATTTCACGGGAAACATTTCGTATGTCAACTTTAAACAATCTCCCAACCCCGTTTCACCACCCATTACCAGTCCAAAAGTTGTCATGGATATAGGACCTTGTTTCCAGTTACATTATTTTGTCGTCTTAATTATGTACAGCAGATAATTCTGTGAATCTGACAAACGGAGGTAGCAGTTAATCAAAAAACGTCTGGCTTAATTGAATTAAAAACAAATAACAGCCCTCAACCATATTGTTCAAAATTTGTCGGAAAAAAACCATCCAACTGAATTCCAGATAATTTAATTTAGAAGAATAAGTCGTGTTGGCCTGCTGTCATAAGATGCAATGGAATATCTGTAACATAGAGACACAAATACAATAGTCAGAAAGTTCTTATTCCGGCAAAAGGAAAAATAGAAAAAAATGTAATTTCATGTTTCTGGTGGGTGGAAAACTTTTTCAGCATCTACAATTTAACACCCAGACGTACGCATCTGTAAGGAACAGCTCGCTCTTCCTTTGCTAGCCGCAATCTGCCATTCAGTTCTAATCAATTGATCAGGAGACATACAAATCCGATATCCCTGGAGTTGTTTATAGCATATCAGACGTTCCCATGAGGAAACATACGTGTGTTGCACACATATCTGTTATACCGGAAAACTTGTTGCCCTTTTAGGATGTCGCAAGGGTGAACATGGGACAAGTAGAACAAGATAGATGCAGTTTGCGGCCCAAGCAGAGTACTCTCCCTCACTATTAGACACATATTGTGCAAGGGCAAAACCTGAGGCGCTTCCACTGCTGGAAAGGGTAAGCAATTATTCCAGTGCTACTTCAGGGAAACTTTCTCGAAAATAAAATGTTCAATTGCCAAGTCAAAAGATGCCAATTGGAGTGGAATTAAGACACAAGTTAAGGCGTGCGGTGCCCTAAGGAATTTAAATGGGATTCAAACTGAACCATGATAGACGGTATAAAAATCCATAGTGGTAGGGCTTTTTTCGAATACCGGTGGCAAACGTCACTCTTTTCCACATTTTGGTAAAGGATCTGTGGCTGTTTAAAACACAAAGTCAGATAAATTCACGACCATATTACAAGTAAACAATTTGTTCTTCCAAACTTAAGAAGACCACAGTAATATTGAGCAAGCCTGTTTTACACGTTACCAATATATTTTATGTCATGTCCGTAATTTTAGTGTTTGAGTGAAACCTTGATATCGTGGATTTTACCGATGAGAATTCTATGTTAATACTATACAGTTCCTGGATGTTATGGCGTTTTCAATTGTGTCCATGCCAGGCAGCCACGCAATTTGAATACTTCATTTGCCATGCAAATATTCTTGTTAAGAACTAACCTGCCACAATGTATTTTTTAAAGAAGGTATGGAACTTTTCCAGCCACGTGACTTGCATGTACTTACACATGTGATTGCTATAGACTTTAATACTCCCCATCTGGTGATTATGTGGATTGTATGACCAATGTCGGATATCATGACCGAAGCCCTTAGCGCTGAGGTCATGATATCCAACGGAGATCATACAATCCACACAATCACTAAATGGGGAAGAGCTAAGTCTATTCTATCATAGCTAGACATAGTTAACTTTAATTATTACCCCCTATGGAACACTTTTCGCTAAGTACCCGGGTCTACCCGTCACCTTGCTGATTTCCGTGTAAAATGGCACTACCGTGGAATCACTACGCGTAGTGCTTAAATGCCACCCTGAATTCAAGCGTTTGCAAGCGAAAAGTTCCATTGAGTCTGGAAATATATATATATATATATATATATATATATATATATATATATATATATATATATATATATATATATATATATACATATGTATGTATGTATGTATGTATGCGTGCGTGCGTGCGTGTGTGTGTGTGTGTGTGTGTGTGTGTGTGTGTGTGTGTGTGCAGGACCACTGTTGGATTATGAGTAAACACTGTATTCAACTTTTACATCACATTGTCACAATTGCAACGCCCCAAATTGTTGGTTTATTATGGCAACACAAAATTATAGAGTCTTTTGGATAGATTTATTTTATTCACCGTCATAAAACAAAACAAACAAAAAAAGTTCAACGTAAATTGTTAGATGGAGCCATGGTTAGTGCTGATACTAATTCTGGTTAACGATCAAAATGCAGCCATCTCATTGGCTGTTGCCCGGGGCCCATGATAGGATATGTACTTAAACACAGAAAAAGTTTGAGTGCAATATGGAACTCTTTAACTGGCCAGCATTACGACGTCAAGTTACTATGTAACGGCCACAGGACTACGTAGCCCCATGCATAACAGGGCTTTAATTGTCTGAACAATGAAGCGAACTCTTCCTGTAGTCATATTCCGGGGACATGTTTTGCTCCAAAAAAAGGAAAAGGGGTTGCATAAATGTGAGATGAGAATTGAACTTTCTCTCTTTGTAGTGATCCGTAGGAATGTCGCAGCTTGTTGAAAGGCACGGAGGTCATCTGCAACTTCATTGAAAAAATGTACGATATTCAATTTTTAAATGAGTTACTAAAAGGGTTGCCCTTTAAAGTTCACGTCACTTTTTTAATGATGTGTTAAAAGCGCAGTGTATTGTTCACATTGGTAGTTGCTTGTAAATTGCTTCAGTCAAATCCCGCAACTTCTGAAAATGCTAATCTGTCAAATCAGCCTAGCCTAAATTCAGAAGTAATTCTGACGATAGGAAACCCTCTTTACTTTCAAACATGTTCCGATGAACATGTTTCCGAAGTGATAAAAGAATTTGAACAAACAAAGCCACCGGTGCAGACACAATGAAAGTAAAACATTTAATTTGACTAAACAGTAAAATCACATCCTTACATTAATTTTATCAATTGTTTAGTTTAAACGTATTTATTGAGTCTGGATAGCCCTATAGTCATTGAGATTACTAATACAAGGGTTCTCCAGAACATGGAGACACACAGTAGGTATGTACAAGACACACATGACAATACAAATGTTACCAATGTATAATATCTGTGTAAACTCTGTAAGAATATCAAGATTACTTATAAGATACAAATTAAACCAGTATGAAGCTGAGTTCAATATTTACCCAATAAAGAAACAGCTGTGATACAAATAAATGTGCATAGTCCAACCGATGATAATTACAGTAACGGTAACGGAAACATTTAGTCGTTAAAGCGCCTAGTATCAATAATGTACTGCTGGAGAGTAACACAGATCTGGATATTTAGGCAGCTAGAAAGCTCGATCCTGCAACGGAGAAATATTTCAACTTACCTATCATTACCAATATGGATTATAAGATGCAGGCTAACCCCCGGAGCAATCAAAGGAATAACAGTATTAAGTAATTTGTTTCTCTGAACGATGTAATACGGACAGAAGAGTAGCAAATGCTTTGAGTCTACAGTGGGATAAGAACAGGCGCAGGATGGGTCAGGAAGGATGTTAACTTTGTGAATGTCGGAGTTTAGTCCAGAGAATCCTAGGGGTAATTGTGTAGTGCAAATATTAGCAAATCTGTCACCATGGAGATAGAACTCAGGAACAGTGTCTGTGGCTAAGAGAGTAGTTTTAAGTTTCGATTTGAATATATGTAGAGAAAGCGAATTTAATGTCGGAAGGCAGGTTATTCCACTGTTTGATAGCACCATGCAGAAATGAGTTACGCAGACGCGATGTTTTACACCTAATGGGGTGCACTGACATTGAATGTCGGAGAGCATAACCAACAGGAGGAGGGGATACTAGAATAGAGAGATAAGAAGGAGTCAGTTTGTGGTACATTTTGTAAAAGAGGATAAGCTTGAAGTATTTCCGTCTGTCTGCAAGAGTTGACCACACAAGTTCACGAAGTAAGTTAACATGTGATGTATGTTTCAAGGCGCCTGTACAAATTTTAGCGGCATTATACTGAATCGATTCCAAGCGATCAGACAGCACTTTGCCACAGTTGTCTAATAAAACACAGCCGTTAAAGGATTGGATGGATCATAGAACAATATAGTTTGACCAGGGATTTGTGTGATAGTTTATACTTGAACCTATGCAGTAAGGAAATTCTGCGACCAGCTTTATTGGTAATCCGTGTGATATGGGCTTTCCAAGATAAGTCAACACTCAAGGTGAAACTGAGATGTGTATGACTGTCTCCCTCAGGAGACCCACGCACGAAAACCGGCGGACGATGAGGTTTCTCTCGTTTCATGGAAAATATAACAGATAATGATTTGGTGGCATTGAATAACACTCGCCATAGCCTGCCCCAGTAATGTACTGAAGACAGATTGGTGTTCAGGTGGCATGATGATTGAACAGGGTTATTGACAATGTCGTGTGTGCTAGTATCATCCGGGAACAATCTCACTTTGCACGTGAGATTGTCCACTAGGTCATATACATAAAGCAAGAATAGAAGGGGCCTGAGGAGAGAGCCCTGAGGCACCCCATCCTGCATAGGAAGCCAGGCAGAAGATTGACCATGAATAGTAACACTTTGGAGGCGATTAGAAAGATAGCATTCGACGCAGGTAGCCTGATGATTCAAGTTGCTTCAGTTTAAAGAGTAGTCCAGGCAGGGTGTCATTCCTTGTCGAACACCATAGAGGCGTCAAGAAATACCATTCTGGCCTCTTTAGATAACCCTAATATGAAGCAGGTAGACATGTTGATTGATTGTTGAGTTTCCTGCCTTGAAACCTGAATTTGTATGTGCAAGGAGATTGTTAGAGGTGAAATATTCATAGAGGGCATTAAACATCACGGGTTCAAAGACTTAAGAAACATTACAGAGTAAGGATATTGGTCTGTGTTACTTTTTATTTGTTTGTTGGAGTTTTTGAAGACAGGTAAAATATTAGAACGTGTCCAGGACGAGGGAAAGTAAGCTTGGTTCAGACAAAGTTTAAATATTTTTTGTAGGAGGATTACAGAGGGAGTGAGCAGTATTTTGAGAGGGATGTTGCCAATATTGTCAGGCCCGGTTGAAGAAGTAACTCTTAGAGACAATTATACTTTCAAAAATTTCCTGTTCACCAAACGTGATTTCAGTTAGTCTAGACTCAGTGCAGTGACTAAATTCATGCATTGGTAGGGAAGTCAATGTCAGAAGAAGTGCATTGACTTGCAAAATAGGCATTACAAATGTCACACTTTTTTACATTGCAAGATATAATTTGGTCATTTTCAATTATTGGAGGGATATCCTGGTGGATTTTAGATCCCAAGACAGATTTAGATAAGCTCCACCATTGTTTTGGATTTATTTCGCTATCATCCAGTTTAGAACGTAATTTATTAAATTAAGATCGCGTCGATTTTCGAATTTTCTTACGGACATGGTTACGTGACTTCTTGTAAAAATGGTAAAACTTCTCGACCTCCGTGGATACCTCGAATGTAGGGACGTGGCATGTTAGCTATATTCTTAAAACGCTTCCATGCCCAATTGCGGAAACGAAAAAGCTTTTTTATCTCTGTAGTAATCCAAAGCTTGTCTGAGGGTCTTACGGTGACTTCTCTAAAGGGTATAAAGTCCTTGGCAGTGGAAAAAAGCATTTCTGACCAGTATGAAACGATGTCGTCAAGGTTATCATAGACTTCATGGGCTGTGCTCCAAGGTGCTGATAAGAGAGTAGAATTAAGTTTAGGGAAATTGGCTTTCTTGTAACCCCAAACATGACGTTTAAACGGAAGGTCTTGAAAGTGTGATAGTGAGAGGAGTGTCAGTGATAAAAAGATCAAGCAGGGTTTCTGAGTATTCGGTGGTTCTTGCAGGTTCCTGTATAAGCTGATAGAGGTTGTGTTGAAAAGGCAAGTTGAAGAGCGCTATGCCATGGTCACTATCCTGCTGTGGTGAATTCACGTCTGAGCATCTAACGTTAAAATCACCATTAATAAGGAGAGAGTATGGGTTACTTTCAAGCGGTACAGAGATTGAGGTATTTAAAGCCTCAAGGAAGGCTTCCCGTATTTGAGCAGGCTGGCCAGGAGGTCGATACTAATTTCCATTCAGTAAAACCCCACATTTTGTTGTAGTCTCAATCCAGATGCTCTCTTAAGTTAATATCTTCTAGATCATTGCGCCTTCGACAAGGTAGCGAAGCAGAAACATATGCAAGGACCCCTCCTCCTCATCCTGTGGGTAATCTAAGAGCAAACATACTTTCGGGGGGTTGACCAACAGTTGTGAAAAAGTCCAATTGCCACTCTATAATGATCAATGCTAATTCCTGTGACGGATGATAGGAGTGAAGGACGAAGCGGCATTAACAATGGGCTGATGTGAATGTGCAGTAAGCGATAAAAGGCCAGAAGTGAGTGGCAGAAGACAGGGGTTAATTTGGATGTGCGTTAAAAGGTCGGTAGGCAGATGT